>CM038111.1:40343914-40506512 GCA_001642375.2 Mentha longifolia
CGGACATGAATGATGGAGACATGAACATGTCTAGACTTGACATCGAGGAGATCCTATCCGGGCTGCTCGTTGGAGTCACATTCGGGACCTTGATACTATTCGAAAGAGTGAAGTTATCCCTGAACTGTTTCTTAGCTGATTTTGAATGCAGAAGCACCTCAGCTTCTGCCTTTCTTGGTTCAATCAAGTTTAACCGAAGGACCTTCGTCTCCGAGGCTTTAACAACTATGACATTGCAGTCGAGCTGCTCTGCGCAAGCGTTGGCTTCTTTCTCCATCCTCCTATCAAATAGAACACATGATCAAGATGTGAATATTGATAATAAGAATGAGAAAAAAAAAAAAAAGTGGATTGTGCATTACTTGTCCAATACAACCCACTGTGCTTGAGTCCTCTTGGCTTCAGCAGCTACTGCTCCATCTTTAGATTCAAAAATAACTTTCAACTTCACTGTTACCTAAAACACAGCAACAAAGATTATTATAAACTGCCTAGCATCTAAAATGCAAGAATGAGAGAATAAACAAGACTAGAGAGTGAAGAAAAACCTTTTCAGGATCATAAATATGGTGTAGCTGGTTCATCATGTGGTTGCATATATCTGTAATATACTCCTTCTGCTCTAAAATCGTGCCCGACAAGAATTTCGAATAACCGGAGGCACAATCACTGTGAAAATTTGGAAAACCCCATAGTCTTTTACCTAACAAAACACCTCAGTGATTTAGATATATAAGAATTCCATGATCAGAACTGCAGCAAACTTCTGAATTTGATAGTAGCAGTTAATCTATAATGGGCTAGTAACTTTCTTCAATTTCAAGAATTGCTAACAACATACTAACATCACTAAATCTTGTGTATTGCTCATAAAAGTACACTAATTTCAAACATATTCATGAATACAAGCCGAAGAATTGAGCAGCATAAGTCATTGCTTCATAAGAAACGATGGTAAAATGCAAAGTAATATTACTGCACCAAATAGTATACACATTTCTCCATTGATCAAATGAGCAAAAATGAATAAACCAATATAAAAAAGGAAAAGGATAGTTACTTGAGGAATGAGATGGAATGAGCACAAGCAGCCTAACACAGTCCCCTGGCTGAACTACATTTGTGAAAGCCCAGGTTAAAGCAGTTCTTGAGATTTCCTTGGTAGCCCTAACAACTACTACAACTACACTGCTTCTCTCTATCCTACTCTTTTGCCTTATACTCATCTCAATCACTAACAACAGAATCCCTTTTTCATAAAATTCTGTTTCTTCTTGCTCAAACAGAGACTTTGCAGCATCAAGAATCTTGATTTCCTCTCACTTTCACTGTCTGAGTTGGAAGGATAAAGTCAAGTCTCCAGCTTTCAGATTGTTCAATGATTTGGAGAAGATAAGTAGGCAGAGGTAGGGCCACCCAATAGGAAAAAAAATCAACCCATGAGAGAGAGAGAGAGAAAGAGGGTAGTACTGGTACAGTAGTACAAGTGTCATCAAGAAAGTCAACAACTGAAAGTGAGTTTTACAGAGGAGTTGTTCATTGTTCATGAGGGAAGTGTGAGTGCAAGTGCAATTGAGAGAAAAGGGATTTGGATTTTAGTTGAAAAGATGCGAAATTGGCGCAGAGGCCTGCAGTTTGATTTGTAGGCTTGTTTTTTAGGTGGCACTGAAATTTTCAAACAATTACTATTTGAATTGGGTAGAAGAAGAAGACAGTGGAGAAAATACCGCGGCAGAGATTAGATAAAGGCTACAGTGGTAGCTGAATTTGATGTGGAGAGAGAAACCACAAGAGACAATAAATTTATAAAGTTTAGCTCATTAATCATCCCATATAACTACAAATAGATTCGGTAATCATGAAAGCTTTCTCTTTACCAACTCAAGAAATTTGTGATGATTCTACGTGGAGACAGAGAGATAGCTAGAGAGACGTGGGTCCACCTGGCACCTTATTAAATGTTTTATATTTAAATATCTCACTTCCAAAAATGTGTTGAATAATTCCCACAGGAATTATTAGCTGTATCATTGGAGTATAATAATATTGGAAAAAGAATTGTGAGCTGAAAAAAGAATATACTGAGTTAAATTTTGACACCTGTTTGATTACATTTCGTTATTGATTTATGAAATTGTTAGAGCTTCATAATATTTTCAACAAAGAATACTTTAAGAACTTATCTTCAAATATTAATATATATTTTAATATTAATCATTTTAGATATTTTCAATTTAAGTGGGCATCTTCATATTATTTAATGAACTGAAGTAGCTAGGTAAATAGATGAAATTTATGATCATTCTACTCATTAATTAGTTTACATAAAAAGTTGATGCAGCTTTATAAAGGGGCCCACTTAAATTGAAACTGGGCCGGGTCAATGGTTTTGCAATTAGTATTGTGGTCAATGGTTACCAATGAGAACCATGTGTGTAGGCAGGCTGATTTTGATTCCTAATTACCAATTATTCCTTCTTTTTTTTAATCGGAAAATGTATATATATATTAAACAGAAATGGTATAAGGCATACCATCCAAGTTACGTACATTACATTCCACATTACATTTAAACAAAATTTACTGGGTTGCCACTACAGTTCGCATCACCTCTCGTCGAGCACCACATCCAAAATCAACATTTAATTTCTTCATCAATTTTTCTAAAATCTCATTCATTTCCTTCAAATATAACCGAATTGCGCCATATCCATATCACTCAAACAACACATGTCCATAGTCCTCCTAATCGTCATTCACCTTTACCTCTGCCAAGAAAGTTAGAAAAACTTACGATATGTGCGTCCACTCCTTTCGGCGCCGCCCCTCGCACCCCAATCCAATTGATAATAATACTTCTCAATGTTCCTATTCCCATCATAATATAGTAATTTTGTATAAAAAAAAATATATTATTTTTTTTCCTTTAGTTTCTCGATATCATGTCAAAAGTGCCCGTTTAAATTTTTTAAAAAAAAAGAATTTACTCATTGAACTATTTCATCTAAGATTAAATCTCAACCACTAATTAATTTGTATTAAAGGAAAGGTATGGATAGGTTCATAGTTCTCACAATTAGTAATATCCCATAAGAACGTACCCTCCCCTCTATACATATATATATACTCACCCTGTTTTTGTAAGTATCCACATCATCAAATTACACATATCAATAAGATGTGTAATATTTACATTTTACTTCATTTATTATTCTTTTTTTTTTAGCACCAACTTATATATATAACATTAATTATGTGGGTAAATTGGGAAAACTTTAGCTATTTGACTATCAAATTTAGAAATATGACACTTAAAAACAAACAACAAAATTAGCAAGTAGAACACTTAAAAAAAGGATGGGGTAACCTATAAATTATAGGAAAAGGATACGTACGGTAATTATTCTTATTGATATTTGTACTTTTTTTGCATTAATTAATTATTCCACAATTGAATATAGACATAGCCATCCCTAATTATTTTTAGATGGAAATGATTTTGGATAAAACTATATAAATAGATGCAAGGATATTTGTCTAAACTAACAAATTGAGTAATGAATATTGACTACTAGTATTCGCTCCCGTGCGATGCACGGATAAAAATTGTGTCACAATCTCGAATAACTAAAATAATTGATATAAAAATATAAGGAATTAAACTTTAATTTGTATAAAGCGATAACAATATAATTCAATACGAAAAACTAAAAGTAACACAATAATAAATCATGAATGATCTGATGCTCATCGTGGGCACACTAACTTTAAATACTCACGGATGATATGATAATGTCATATAAATATATAACCTAAAAACTAAATATTATAAAAAAAAATCACAATGCTACTTAAAAAGTTGTCTAACATTGTTATATCGGCACTGAGCATATTAAGTGTGCCCATATTAAACATTGAAGTATTTCGTATGGATAATTTAAAAATAATTCATATTTATAGTAATCATCTAAATAAAATATTAAAAAGATCATAATATATATATTCGGTAGTCAGCCCTCAACTGCACATACATTTAACAGCATATGCACTTTTTTTCTTTCTTTCTTTTTTTCAAAATTTTCCATACTACTATGAAAAAAGTGCCCAATTACTTATTAATATTACAGCCTATAAATTTCAATATGCTCCCTAACAATAATGCAATATACCTTGATTTAAAAAAAAAACAAAGATTTTAATCCCTCCTACTAATGGCGGCATTTTTGGAATAGGATTGAAATTATAATTTATTTGAAAAATGATTTTGTGAAAAAAATTCAACTACACGTCACTTTAATGATAAATATATAACAAATTGAGTTAATAATGTCTATGATTAAAGGTCTCAGGTTCGAGTCTTTCATGTTTATTTATTTCAAAAAAAAAAATCTAACAAATTAATCAATTTCTTGTATAAGAGATTGATGATGATGTCAATATATATATAAGTACAAGAATCCATAGAATAAAAATATTGCATAAAAAAAGAATCATATAAAAAAAAAACTAAAAATAGTGGGTCTTGAGAATATAATTTTACCTAATTATATTGAAAAAAAAAAATGTGCCCAGTATATAAAACATATAAAAACAACTATAAATTACAATATTTATTAACGTTTATAATATATTTTACGAGCTTGACATGAGTAAGAGTTTGTTGAATAATTGAGTTCGAGCTCATCAATTCTTATGTGAGCTCGAAATAAACTCTAATATAGCTCTAGTCTATAATTTTTGTAACAAGTTGTGCGAGCTCAAGCTTGCCAACAATATTTAGCTTGACTAGTATAAAGCTATATATTTTGATCATGATATATTTAGAATCGGCAATAACATAAAGAGTCATGAATTATAAGAGACTTAAAAATCTTTTTAAAAATATTTAGAAATATAAATATCACAAATTGTTCGATGTGTTTCTTCATGGCAATTTCTATGTATAATTCACAAAAAAATTGACATTTAATTCGTGTTTTAAACAATAAACAAATCAAATACGAATAAACCGGCAACACGCATTAACATTACATTACAAAGTTCTCATAGTCATTTACTCTAAGTTGGGTAAAAAAATATATTAAATTAAATAATCTTATATGATTTTTTTTAAATATGGGATACACTTTTACAGAAAAGAATAATCAACATATTAATAAATTAAGTAAATTGAAATTCAATCATTCTTAATAGTCTTATTTAGCAACTACAAAATTTTAGACGAAATATGTTCCTTTTTTCCAATACAAATATTCTACACAAATTTTTAGTGCCATCTTTATTTCTGCCTTTTTTCAATTTTAACTAATGTAGAATTCATTTTTTTTTTTTGAATTTTATGTAGAATTGATTGAGATGGAAAAATATATTAAAAAAAATAGAGACATATTTATTACAAACACCACGTCTTCTAAAACTAAGCTACACTCGTTTGTAATAATTTGATTTAATGTTCCAATAGTATATATGGAAATTAAAAATCCTTAATTAATGTGGTGAGACATGACTTGCAAGTTTGTAACTGAAAATTACCTTGAATATATTTATCTATAAATAAATGTTATAAGGATATTTGTGTAAATTCATAAATTAAGTAATATACAATGACTATAAAGTCCTTATATGGCTGGCCATAATATGGCCATTTAGCAAGACCCATAAAATTTTTAGGAACAAATATCTTTGATTTATAATTTAAATTTAACAGTGATTATTTTAAACAATCAAATACTATGGGAATTTATGCATATTAAAAATGCAATCCTACACTAAATTAACCTGTTATCTCATTATTATTATGGAGATTTATTATATTTATTAATTTATCTTATCTAGTTATGAGTTGCTTCCCTCCTAACCAAGAAGTCGGAAGTTCGAGTTACCTTGAGTGTGTGCCTGTGTCGAGTGTGTTATGTTTGTCTAATAAAAAAAAAAAATTTGTGTTTTAGCTAATTTGATTTGAAAGTGATCTAATTTTTAGTGCTAATGGTTTAATTTTTTATTAATTTTTTTTACTTGAATTTAACTTTTTTTTATAATTTTTATTCATAAAAAATATGTACTTTCTCACTTATTATAGAAAAAAAGAACATGTGGTCATATTCAATTCTTAAAAACAATAAATTCAAAACAATAAAACTATTTGTGTTACAAAAATAATAATAAACAATACCTTTCAAAAAGATAAAATAAAACAAAATAAAGTACCCGCTAATTAACATTGCGGTTATTCACTTCCATCTTTCGCAAAATAAACCTTTTATTAGCTTTTAATTACAAAATCGTCACTCTAATCAATTTGCAATTGATTTTTAATTTTGAACTCAACTTTTAATATATAGATAGATATATAGATAAGCCGTTGGAAAATATGGTTTTTATTTGAGAAAGTTTGGACTAAAAAAGAAGAAAGAAAAAAAAGAAAAAAACCGCCCGCCATTATCTGCCTTTGGACGGTTGTTTCTCTGCACACCATTTTCCTCCCTCTATTCCTTTTGCAAAACACAATCTTTCTATTTTCTTCACGATTCTCCTATCTTTCTCTTCTTTTTTTTTTCTTTTTTTTTTTTCCACGAAACACAATCTTTCTATTTTCTACTTAATTTAAATTCAAAAATTTCAAATTGTGATTCTCCATTTTCACCACATCATCGCATCGATTGACGACCTATTTGACTTGAACACGAGATTTAAAGACATTCATACGTACTTTGCTGCATGTTGATGATGGCTGCATGCAGTTACGTTGTTTCTTCTACAATTTTGTGATTTTGTTTAGAGAGAGAGAGAGAGAGGAGAGAGAAGACATGAAGATGGGTTTGAAAATGATGGGTGATATTGCGTTTTCACTTGGCAATGGGTGTGGGCATGGAAAGGGCATTTGCTTGAGTTACATATTTAAAAGGGTGATGCATCAAACGCCCATATCGAGGCTTAAAAGAGAAGACGTCACATATATCGTACACGACTCTTTCTTCTCTCCATGGAAGGTTCTCTCTCTCTCTCTCTCTCTCTCTCTCTCTTATACATAAATTTATATTCACAATTGTAAACGCTTGCAATATATATATAGGTCTTTTCTTGTAACTAGGGGAGATGATATACTCTATATATTAATTAACTGCATGCATGCATATATGCACCTTGCATTGAGAAATCTAAGGGGAAAATATATGTTATTAAAAAAGAAATCAGCAGGTAGTAAGGCATTAAAGTTCACCAATTTTTTTTTATCTTTTCTTCGTACTTTTCGATTTTTCTTAGGAAAAAAGAAGTTTCAACGAGGATAAAGTTTTTTCTTAGGTATCGACGAGAAATTTATACTTGATTAACTGATTGATGAAGAAATTAGCTACTAGTGCCTATAATATTTAGTTTTCTTTAATAATAGTAGTAAATTTGAATTTTTTTTATTTTTATTTTTTTAAGAGTAAGTAAATTTGAAAATTGATTGTTTAGAAGTTGGATATTTTTTTCTTTTCTTGACCAATGGTCAATAATACTATCCAAAACGTGGTGGTTTCCATAAAAAGTACTTCAAATTTCCACGTCCTATTTTTCTGGAGTTAGTTTCCTAATTTTTAAGGAACATGCAATTTTCATCAAAAAATAAACTTCATGCTTTTCCACATCATGACACGTTAAATGTGTAAACCGCTAAGGTGCTAATATGACATTGCCACGTCAATAAATTTTATGTTTAGAGTTTCGTTTTTATCAATAAGGTTATTATTATTTTTTTGATAGCATCGTCTAAATATATTATTATCATGCCAACTGTTGGCATATTAATCGTGCCCATTGAAAATAAAAATGAGATGATTACAGATATTAGTAGGAGCCTCAGACTGGGAAGATCACTCCTCCGGAAAGGAAGGGGCAGAGAGATACAGAAGTCAGAACCTCCCAAACTACACTAGCCCCGGAGACTACGAGCTCGGCATCCTCGCCACGTCAGCTGGGCCCCGCAAGGTCGATCCGAACCTCGTCATCCCCGCCTATCTCGGACAGGCCGACAACGTCAGGGCTAGGCTCCAGTGCTATGGCCGTGACGGAGCGCATTTAGAGAAGGACCTCCTTTTCTCCCACACATTCTCCACAAACTTCTCAATTGTCTACAGATGGGCTCCGGTAAGTACTAAGCACCAATTCTCTATTTTTATTGTAATATAAATCCATCATTATAAAATCTCAAAAACAGCTAAAAAGTCAACGGTATCTAGAGATGGTGGATCTGAGGGAGTATAATGTATTGGATTTTGGCAGATGAAAAGCAAGAAGGAGGCAGAGGAGATGGAGGAAGAGCTGCTTCGAAAATACGACTATGCATGGAACAAGAGGAACAATGGCGATCGTCGCCCTCACGAAATCCGAACGATGCTCTTGCATAAAGCGCGGATACTCTCCATTTTTCGACGAGTGGTGCTTCGTCATTTTCATTTAGAAGGCGAAATTAATCATCAAGAATTTTGGCGATGATCATACAAATTATAAGGACTAGCTGTTATTTTGTTTCTGATATAAATGCAAGGAAAACAAAGTTCAAATAGAAAATGCCTTTTTCAAGCAAAACTCATTATTATTAATTCCTCAACATCAAAAGCTGCAATTGGGATCCTCTATACCAACTATTATGTTGCAATTGTGTATCAAATATTAAAAATTATTAGTTTTATATATTTTTATTCAATAATTTTAATTTATAATGATTTAGTTTAATTTTACAATGATTTTTTAGGGTTTATAATTATTTTTAGCATTTAATTTTAATTTTATTAGCTAAAATAGAGTTGATAAATACAAAATAATTAGGGTATATTATTTTTAAAATTATATTTTAAGTTATAAATGTTTAGTATAATTATTATAATATAAAAAATATATTTATATAAAAAAACATTATAAAACTAATAAATTTTAATATTTGGTACACAATTAGAACTCAATAGTTGGTATTGAGGATACATTTCCCAAAAGCTGCAGATAATTTTAGCTAACTCTTAAAAATCTACAAATACAAATTCTAGAAATCTTTTTTATTGAGGGTGTGATTAAAATTGAAGGAGAAAACTATGGTGTTATATTTTTGAGAAAACTATATATACACTAAATTGTTTAATGTTACACTTTAACACTTAACATATATACCTCACCCAATGGTGGGCATATCCATGGGCACCTTCGCTGTTTTTTCGATTCGATATTATTTTGTTCGATTTTTTCGATTGTTCTATATTATAGTATCATAGAAATTAATATAGAAATCATTAAATTTATAAAATATATAAAAATCAAAGCTCGATTTGTTCTTTTTTCCTTCTAACATCGAAAAATGAGTAATAAGACAAACCGAGCTTTGATTTTTATATATTTTGTAAATTTAATGATTCCTATATTAATTTCTATGATACTAGAATATAAAACAATCGAAAAAATCGAACAAAATAATATCAAATCGAAGAAACGACGAATGTGTCCACCATTGGATAAGTAGCATATTATTTCTATATACCTTTATTTCCGTGCCAAAAACAAGGGCTATGTTTGGATTGAGACGGAAGGAGTAGTATTTTCTTACGAAGGTGACTAAGTAACATTTTTCTTGTCCAGAAATGGTTAAGTTTTAACATTTATCCCCATCTAACTACCAATTTTTTATTAGTAACATTTCAATCAAACGTCTTTTTAGGTAGAGAGTGTCAACCCGATTGTAATTTGGAGTGGGTTTTAACAAAAGATCTACTAATTATTTTAGTGAATATAATACTATTCCGCCCATCATTTCAGTTGTTAAATTCAAACTTACAGTTGAATCCCCGATTTATTTAAATCTCTATTTCGATAGATACAATCCAACCAACAACACCGTTGATTTTTCCGATTTTATCCATTCCATACATATTGAGACTAGATTACACTTTCATTTTCAACGGACCAACTAAAAACTATTAAGGGAGGACTATTTAATGTTGAATTATAGTATAGTAGTATTAAATATTAATATAGGTTTTTGTTCTTTTTAGATTAAATTTATAAAAAAAAAAATATTGATGATACATCATAAATAAAATATTATTTCGAAACTTTTAATTTTATATAAAAATCATAAAAGTTGGAAAATAAACGAGTGAGCTATGATTATCTTACAATTTTATGTTATATTGAGATACATGCAAATAGATGAGTAGACGATGAGTGGGGAAATTTAAGTTAATGAGGTGATTTAATTAAGATAATAAAGCTTATTTTTTGAGAAATGTTATATTTTGAATGTGACACATACAATTGAGTTGGACCCATGGAGTATAAATGAATATGAATTTCAAAAATATTCCCATTGATAAACATTCATATTAACATTGATTACTTTCAATTTCCAAAAGACAACATTGACGACTATTAACTACTAAACCAACCATCACAAGCCAAGGCAATATCAACAAACGCACTTATATAAGGCACACAACAACAAAGCGCAACTCAATTGGTAAGACGTTTTATCTTCGATCAGCAAATGGTCGAGCATTCAAACCATCGTCTTATCCTAACAAAAAAACACGCACACATCTATGACGTCCGCTACACGAACAAGTAACCAAACAAGAAGGTGAAAGATACGATCAAGCAAGAAGAAGATAGGTTTCCACGAATCGGTGACGACGAACCGGAGGCGCTGTCTCCGACACGAGCCCTCCTCTTGATTTGGACAACTATGTGGCACGCTTCCTTACCCCCGACGCACCTTTCGGGTCCTTTTCCTGCGGAGGAGCTGTGGATTTCATAACCGTTGCTTTCCAATGGAAAATTTGATAGGAACAATATCAGTATTGCTATCAGCCACAGAGACACTACTGCACATTTCATTTTGGAAAAAATACTTATTCTCTATCAAGAAATCAAGGGAAATATTGCTTAATATATAAAGAATTAATGGAGACGTATTCAACATAAGATCGGGTGCATTCAACATTCATCGTCAAGAGCACGTAACTAGCGTGTAGGACTTGTACCCAAATATACAAGTAACAATATTACAACTCAGTTCATAATTTATTTATTTATTTAAACCGACAATTTTGATTGACTATGAAATGAGACTGGTTTTTTGTAGGTAAAGTACACAGATTGAGACCGGATGAATTCATCTCGTGACAAATTTAGTTTGAACTTCATATGTGAAATAATTTTAGTCTTATAAATTAACTAGTGAGGTGTGACAATTCTATTCATTTAATAAATTCATCAGCGAAAGCAATCAGCTGAAACCCTTGTTATTCTCAATGAAAAATGTATTTTACTTTCAAAGATAACATATATAAAGCTTTTAAGAATTTTTTTTGCTTTGAAGGCCTTCATTACCAGCAAAATTTCCCGTGCAAATTCAATAAATAGCTAAATTTGTCATACATTTTAAATGTTATAATTATCTGATAAACATAGTTTTTCTATAATTTATAACATTATTGGGCATTCATTTAGAAAGAGAAAATCATGTTTCTAAAGGTTTTTATGCTTAAATTGCATTTTCTTGTGAAATGTGATACTTGCTCGTTGTTTGGTTGAATTTGCAGAAATATGGTGAGAATATTTGGCATATTGGCATCATAGGAATGAAATTCGGTTCGATAGGAGTTTATAGCAACAAACGGGTCGAAAATCGGAGTTGAAACGAGGGAGAACGAGCCAAAACAAAAACGTCGCGCGCAGGATGCCAGTGGAGCGCTATTGGGGCGCCACCTGGCGCTACCTGGGCGCCACCATTACAGAAGAAGGAGAATTTCGGCGAGTTGGGCGCCACCTAGGCACGGCCGCGCCCCGACGCGCGTGTTCTCGGATTTTTACGGGCTTTTTAATTCTTAAGTCCAACACTTCATCCCCTATATATCTAAACCCTTAGAACGAATTGGGGACACTTTTTAACACTTTTTGAAGGAGAACAAGAGCAAGGGTTTGAAGAGAGAGCAACGAACTTCTGACGGTTTTATTGTTTTATGATTTATTCTCTAGATTGTTATGCCATGATTATGTGTGGCTAATTTTTATTATTCTATGGTGGAAATTAGATGAACAATTTGTGATCTTGACTCATATTTATTTAATTGCATCTTTATTCCTCTTCTTCTTATGTTCTTGTGCTTATTGATAATAAATTGATTGATCACCTTTTTATTATTCTTTAGTTTTAACTCGAGATCCGAGATGGGGGGAATTAGAATTAGAATAAATAACATAGGACATGTTAGGAATCAACGCTCAAAAGGTTTGAACTTAACGTGGGAGTATTTAATCTTTGGATCTATTGCAAGTTGCATGTTTAATTGATACTTAGAGATAATTTCAATTGCATGTTAACTTAAGGTTTAATTGCACCCAAAAGGTGGATTAGGCTAATTAAGTGATTGTTTCAGAAGAGAATAAAGTGTGATTAGATAAATAGGAGTCGAGTGTTGAATTGTTCATTGAAATCGAACCCTGGAATATTTGTGTTTATTGAATTTTGAATTTGTGAGCTTCGGTTGTGATTTTAATTACGTTTTTATTTTGTTTGTTTTCTTTAGAATTAATCAACAAATCATTGATTTCATTAGTCTAAATAGAGTCGAGTTCATAGGTTAGATAATCACTAGGAAAACTCACTCTCCATAGATTCGACCGTGTTTCTATACTATTACACATGTGCACTTACAGAGTGATAAAAAAAATAGCGAACATTGTCACTTGTATGAAGTCTGGGCTTAATTTGCTACAAATGAATTTATAGAGCTTAATTTGTGTATTTTGCTAATTTTGTAAAATAACATAACGTGATAGAATTGATTCAAATCTCATCATCTCCATTATTTTTTTAATTAATTTCTTGCGCTAATTTATTATTTAAATTAATTATAATGACTATAATTTGTCAATTAGGGGATGTAGCTCAATTGGTAGAGCATTTGAATTTGAGAATGATATAGGGTTCAAATCCAATTATCTCCATTATTTTTTTAATTAGTTTCTTGCGCTAATCTATTGTATAAAATATTTATATTGACCATGAATTGTCAATTAGGGGATGTAGCTCAATTGGTAGAGCATTCAAATTTGAGAATGATATAGGGTTCAAATCCCATCATCTCCATTATTATTTTTAATTAGTTTCTTGCGCTAATTTATTATTTAAAATAAATATATTGATCATAGTTTGTCAATTGGGGGATGTAGCTCAACTGGTAGAGCATTCAAATTCTAGAATGATATAGGGTTCAAATCCCATCATCTCCAACTTTTTTAATTAGATTTTATGGACTTTGAATTATTAAATAAAAAAATATAAATGGACCATGATTTGTTAATTAAGTTATTAAGTATGTACTCTCAACTTTTAACTCCGCATTATTATTATTATTTAAAGTTATGATTTTCTTTTATATTAATTGCACACGCTACTTAATTCCTTAAATAAATAACATTAATTAGATTTTATGGACTTTGAATTATTAAATAAAAAATATAAATGGACCATGATTTGTTAATTAAGGTATGTAACTCAATAGGTAGAGCATTTAAATTTGAGAATGGTATAGGGTTCAAATCCCATGATAGTAATTAATTTTATCGTATTTCATTTCTTATTCCAAAATTTATCATGATATATGAATCTCATCTAAATACATAGGATTATTCTAATAGGACTACTATCATATTCCATGTCTTATTCGAAAATTTATCAATCCATAAATTAATCTCATCCCTAACGAAATGTTGCTATGTTACGGAATGTTGCTATGACTAGAAATTTCCCAACTTCAAGGATTGCTAAGAAGGTTTATTTGACTTAAAACTCAAAATAAGTTATTCATGATGAACAGGCCACTAATTATAGCTGTATGAATTTTGGGCTGCCACAAACATAACATGATAATTATTCTGTGAATTTATTCAACTTGAGAGTATAGAAAATATTGTATTGTATGTTATTCACTTTCAATATGAGGGATTTACATATAAATAGAATACAAAAGATAGTACAGGATTCAATCAAATCTCATAAATTGATCACTATCCTAAATTAGATGATTCTGTAGAAGCTTCCTTAATACGCCCTCGCAAAATTGACGTTCCATTGGCAACAGAGATTTTGGACCGAAGTTCTTGAAAACGAGATCGAGATAGCGGTTTGGTAAGAATATCAGCAAGTTGATCTAACGTATTAACATAAGAAACTGTAAGGAAGCCTTTGGAGGCAAGATCCCTCACAAAATGGAGATCAATAGCAATATGCTTCATGCGGGAGTGCTGGATAGGATGAAGTGCAAGACGAGTTGCACTAATATTATCGCATAGAAGGCGAGGAGGAGAAGGGACGCGCAGTCCTAGATCTTGAAAAAGATGGTGCACCCAACATACTTCAGATGCGGCGGAAGCAAGAGCTCGGTATTCAGCTTCTGTTGAGGATCGAGCCACACCATTCTGTTTTCGAGATCGCCAAGAGATCGGATTTCGCCCAAGAAAGACAATGTAAGCTGAAGTTGATTTGCCATCATTTGTGTCACCACCAAAATCAGAATCTGAGTATGCCGTCAGACAAAGTTTGTCTATTTTCCGAAGGAGAAGTCCATGGTGCAAGGTACCTTTTAGATAGCGAAACAATCGTTTTACGGCATTCCGATGCGCAGCAGTAGGTGAAGACATGGCTTGAGCAAGTCGGTTGACGGTGAAAGCAATGTCAGGACGAGTGAGGGTGAGATATTGGAGTCCACCAATATCACTCCGATAGTTTGTGGAATCAACGTAACTAGTATTAGAGGAAAGTTGCTTGGAGATGGGAGTGCACAATGCCTTAGCACCATCCATTTTGTGACGACGGAGTAAATCAACTGTGTACTTGTGTTGGGAAAGAAACAAGCCTTCACGACATGAAGCAACTTCAATGCCCAAGAAATAAGTTAAAGTTCCAAGGTCTTTAACGCGAAATTGAGACTGAAGATGCTTGGTAAGTTCAGTGATAAGTGAAGAACTCGAGCCAGTGATAATAAGATCATCCACATAGACCAAAACAAGGAGATGTGTGGAGCCCTTGTGAAGAGTGAACAAGGAACTGTCAGCCTGCGATTGGTGAAAACCGAAGGCGAAGAGGGCAGAACTCAAAGCATGGTACCAAGCACGAGGAGCTTGTCGAAGGCCGTAAAGAGACTTGCGCAAGAGACAAACATGGGAAGGTATCACTGAATCGACGAATCCGGGTGGTTGAGACATGTACACTGGTTTTGATAACGTTCCATGCAAGAAGGCATTGCTAATGTCGAGTTGATGTAGTGGCCAATTTGAGACTAAGGCTAGAGTAAGCACAGTGCGGATGGTGACGGGTTTGACCACCGGCCTGAAGGTTTCATTATAATCCACACCGGGGCGTTGGTGGAAGCCTTTAGCAACTAGTTGAGCCTTATATTTGTCGATTGTACCATCGGGTTTCCTTTTGATGCGAAATACCCATTTACAACCGATAATATTAGCATTAGGTGGAGGAGGCACAAGATTCCATGTACCGTGGCGGTGGAGTGCCGTTAACTCTTCTGACATGGCATCACGCCAATGAGGACTGGCTAGTGCTTGAGATAGTGTAGATGGCTCGACATCTACTGGTAGAGGATGTTTAGTAGCAGCAAACAACTTCTTTGGTTTGTAGATATTATTCTGGATGCAGGTTGTCATAGGATGGGTGCGAGCCGGTGGAGGTGGATCCAAAGAATCGGATGTTGAGCTAGAGTTCCGATAATGTCCCGAGTTTGTAAGCTGATGGCTTGGTGATGAGTGAGGAGATGTCGTCTCTAAAGTGGGTGGTGATGATGTAGGCCCGTCTAAATTTGGCTGCGGAGGCTGTGGAGTAAAGTTCGGAGAAGATCCTGAAAAATGAGAAGACACTGATTCAACAGGAAAAAGAAGCGTACCAGACTGAGTTGGAGAAAAATTTTCTGGTAGATATGTTGATGATGATTCTATGAGGCCCGGAAAATTAAACTCTGAAAATTTTACATGCCGCGAAATGAACACACGTTGTGTCTCAGGATCAAAACAGCGGTATGCACTTTGAGATGTAGAGTACCCCACAAATATACACGGCTTGGAAGGGAAAGAGAGTTTGCCATTGTTATAAGGGCGTAACCACGGGAAACACATGCATCCGAATGTATGCAATTTAAGATAATTAGGTTGTCGTCGAAAGAGCATCTCATAAGGGCTCCGTTTATTGAGAACATCTGTAGGCAGTCGATTAATGAGATATACGGCTGTTTGGACTGCAAAACACCAGAATTTAGCAGGAAGTTTTGAATGATGAAGCAGTGCTCGACAGACTTCAACGATGTGACGATTTCGCCTTTCCGAAATGCCATTTTGTTGGGGAGTGTGGGGTGCCGTGGTTAACCAGGTAATGCCATTTTGAAGAAGAAAAGATCTCAAGGCAACAAATTCTCATCCATTATCAGTGTAAAAGTTTTTAATTGAATGCCCAAATTGCTTTTCAACCAACATGCGAAATTGTGGGATGATAGATGCCACCTGCGATTTAGCATTTATCGGAAAGATCCAACAATATCGTGTGAAAAGATCAACAATCAACAAAAAATAACGTGAACCATCAAACGCAATAGGAGATACCCGACCACAAACATCGGCATATAAATAATGTAACGGGTGTAAGGCCTCAAATGAGGTTGAACCAAAAGGTAACCAGTGAGATTTACTCACATCACATGAAACACAATCTCTGTCCAAAACACGGGGCATATTTAGAAGAGGTAAATGAAAACGGGAAATAAGAAAGTTGCTAGTCTCCATGGAAGGATGCCCGAGACGAGCATGCCAGTTGGTAGATGTAGTGCGAACTCCTAAGGCGGCGAACTTTTCTGCAGACTGTAGATAATATGTAGGAGTCCGGATATGATAAACACCATCTTTACACGGACCGCGAGCTAGAGGCGCCCCCGTGCTTAGATCCTTCACAAGAAAATATGAAGGAAAAAATTCCATGGAAACGTTATTTGCTTTAGTAAATTTACTAACAGATAAAAGATTATGTCGCGCATCAGGTACACATAATACATCCGAAAGTAGAAAGGTTCGAGATGGAAATTGTAGGGTAGATGTACCAGTGTGTGTAATTGGTAAACCAGAACCATCGGCGATATGAACTTATCAGTACCATCATATTCTGAATGAATGGAGAGATTATTCAGGTCTGCTGTGAGATTGTGAGACGCACCAGAATCAACGAGCCAATTAGAGTGGTTTGGTTGACTAGTAGGAGATGAAACAAAATGTGCAGAAGCCTGTAGACGACGGCATTGCAATGCTCCATGTCCAAGATTTGACAAATGATGGGAGAACGGCCACCCGAGTTATTATTCCGCAGTCCGCCGCGCGGTTGACCACGTTGGTGATCACGACCAGAATTTGAGTTGTGGTGTCCTCGACCATTAAGGTGGGAACTCCCACTGCCCTCGCCCACGATTCGCTGAGTGGTCCACCACGGGATATTTGAGCAGGAGAAGTTGTGGCAAGGAGATTGGTATTATCAGCTTCGAGAGTTTTGAGATAAAGTTCATGGGCATAGAGATGATCATGGAGTTCTTCAAATCAAAGGGGAGTCTCGCGAGTACGAATAGGACCAACAATATCACGATAGGATGGGCCAAGCCCGTTGATAACATAGAGCGTGAGATCATCAGGAGTCACTGGGGTGTCAATAAGTGAGAGTTCGTCAGCCTTGGACTTGACGTAGTGCATGAATTCAGTGACTGTTCGAGAGCCAATCGTAGCACGAGAGAGATCTGTCTTAAGTTGCATCACGCGAGATCGAGAACGGCTGGCAAAAAGGCGTGTGATTGTTTCCCATATTTCCTTAGAAGTGTCAGCAGAAGAGACGGTCGGCAAAATATCATGCTCAAGAGAACCAAGAATGGCTGCTTGTATGAGGCTATCTTGTTGAATCCAAGATGGTGTCGCTGGATCTGGGCATGGGAGGCTACCGTCGACATAACCGAGTAGGTTATAGCCTTTGAGTAGAGCGACAACGAGTGCACGCCATGACGGGTAGTTGGTGGGCAGAGAGAGAAACAATGGATGGAAGTGTGGTGGACTGTGAGTCGGAAGGTGTGATGGTTTCTGAGCCAGTGGAACCCATGACGATGGAGATGGCGGCAGAATTTTGTTTTAGGGTTGAGGAGGACCGACCTCTCGTGATACCATATAGAAAATATTGTATTGTATGTTATTCACTTTCAATATGAGGGATTTACATATAAATAGAATACAAAAGATAGTACAGGATTCAATCAAATCTCATAAATTGATCACTATCCTAAATTAGATGATTCTGTAGAAGCTTCCTTAATAGAGAGTGACTGGCAAAAGATAGGGAAAGAACTTCTCCAGCCTGTACATTCATCTAACTAACTGTTCAAATTCTTCAAACTAAAATTTCCAATCAAACCCATTTGATTGGAGGTGCTTTATACCTTTGTTTCAGACTCGCATGTAATCTTACTATATAAAGCACTTGCATAACACACTGTCACATCATCACATTAAGTGTATCACCAATGGATAAGGAGCATTTATATATGGTCATAATCATAAGTATAATTATAAAAACTACAAAAATTCTAACAAAGTCAGAGATGTAAACCATAACAATAGTGGACAACTTTACCCCTCAAGACCCTCCTCTCACATTCTCAAGTTCCATTCTTTTAACAAAAAAAAAAAAAAAAAAAAATCTTGGGCAACCAATAGTCATAAATGCCCCTGCAAATTGCGCCAATTTTGCAACAAAGTTGCAGGAGAAATTCCACAATCAATATAACAGTTGTCCAATAAAGACTCAAAGCATATTGCCAGCCAGGCTCCATGTGCTAGCCATTTTATAAGAAAAGCATCTCTATTCTACAAATACAAAAATTGACAACCAACTAAATAAATAAATAAAAGATACAAAAATTGACAACACAAATAGTTGAAAGATAATTTGCACAACAAGAATCAATCCCCCTCCATCCTTTATTGTTCGTGTTACAATCAAGTGATGAGTTCATTAACTAACTACAAAATGAAAGAATAGTCCAATCACTTCCAACCCTATGTTCAATAAAGAATTTCTACCATTCTAAAACAATATCTACCCTCCTTAATCACCTAAACGAAAAAATGGCCCGACAAAAAATTGAAGACATAAAAGTGTTATATGGACCTTTAAATTTACAGATGGCACCGAATCGAAGTGCTATCTCTGAGATGAGATGCGAGTCCTGATTGGTTTCAACTTTAATCCCATGCTTTCCGGAGAGAGGAGTTCTGGCGCGATACACGTAGGGCACAGTGGACTCCTAGGACTGCCATTAAAATGATTCGGTTTGTGTATGCCGTATCCCAAGAGAAAATACTCCATTGGCACTAGCATTGCATAAGGCTGCTCCTCTGTAACAACTGACCCACAAGCTTGAACCTGTGTAGTAAGTAGTAACATTCGTCCATTAGGACACGATAATATGTACAATACAATAGTGACAATGACGTTGAAACATGAGATACAATAATGTGACAATACAGCCATTAACACATTTGATTTCAAAAACTTACGCTTTCAAAACATGAAAAACAAGTGCAGACATTTCATCTATGGTTTTGTAATCCATTTTAAGACTCAGATCTTCAGAAGCAGCAGATGAAATATGAGCCAATTATTATACTAAATTGAATCCAGAAGCTTTAAAACCTTTCATTTCATTGTCCGCTTTAGGGTTCGCAACAATTTTTTCCGTATCCTTATTTCACAAGAAGGCAACATAGAATTCAATACATGTATTTAATTACGTTCAATGCATACCTCTACCAAGGCACTGTATCTTCTGTCTAAGTTAGCAGCCATGTGAAGAGCTTCTGAATGAAAAGGAGAATCATCTCCAACAAATATCAAAGTTCGACACTTCAGCGTCCTCAGCCCATCAGTAATGTCACGTCTCCTGTTCATTGGCAAAAATGGAAAAGAAAGAAAGAAAGAAGAAATTAAATTAGTACAATTCTTGTATTAGCAAGCAAAGTGAAAAAGCCATCGAGAAACTTGAGTTCCATATACTTATACTCTCAGCCTTTGATACCTATTTATTGCTTGTAGGAACCGCAAAACGTTTGTGCTCTGCCTCTCATCAAGCAACTGGAAAAATCAACCAATTTATAACATTTTCACATACAAAATTCTACTATGAAGAAAACACATGGCAAGGATTTAGCCTAGATAGTGGATACTACATGCACGAAAAGACTAACGTTTCTGCATGCTTGAACTATGTCTGATTCTGGAACTTCAGCACTCCCACGAATTTCCTGAAATGTGAAAAACCTTTATTCATGACAATTTCCTATCAAGATCTTGAGTGTATCAACAAGGGGTATGATTGTGGATATTTCATTGATCATGAAATATTAAGTACCTTGCTAAAGTACCGATAAAGTAAACAATCCTTTAGCAGACTACACATGCCATAGTAATACAACAAATTGGACATCACCTGCAAAATTTATCTTATCTCAGTTTTTATCCATAGAAACTACATAGACATATAATGCTGATTGAAATTCTGAGAAATGAAACCTTATTGCACAGCCATTCTGTCCAAGATGGGGCTTTACACAAAGGAGAAACAAGTATCAAACCAAGAACCCGCTCCCTAAATTTCATCTGGTAGCATATAACTCGGTCATATAAAAAGATAGGGAAATAGAAAAGAGGGCGACTGTGAAACAGATACAAGTACAACATACAGCAAATAAGGTGAGGATGTAAGCACCAGCCATTACACCCATGCACATAACTGCGCCAAGCCTGAACAATGAAGTCGTGCTATCAGGGACATAGTTCTAATGGAGGTTCTAATCAGTAGCAGCATGACCAATGCAAACATTAAACAGGCAGTCAAGTCAACATAGTGAAATAAAGTAAAAATAAGAGATACAGTAGACATACTTAAAATGGTTGAGCACTTCAAGAATTTGATCAGCTAAGTTACTGAGTGAAGGGACAGGATTATCTGCACAAATTGCCCCAGCTCCCAACTGCAAGAACTCTTACCAGAGTTCAAGTTAAATATTATGTGAGCTAGATTGTTTAAGTATAGCTGTATAAGTACAAACATGTAATAACAGTTGGAGAGCAATGTAAATGGAAGAGAGTAAGTTTACTATGCCATCGCACACAATCAGGCTGATTTACGAACCTCATGTCCAGGAGGACTAATATGGTAAACACAGAAATTGTGAAGCAGCAGAGTTGCAGCTTCTGGACAAAAGAACAATCCTTGGAAACATGATACATCTGCAAGAAAAAATTTAAGAACAGAAAGGATAGGGTTTATTTGACTCCCGAAAGAAGACAAAACTGAGCTAGTAAATTTGGCAAAGTAAACTCTAAATCAACAAAAGTGACTACCCAGGCTAACTCAGAACTCACGATTCAAAGCTAAATCAGGATAAGTGACTAAAGCAGGCTTGTCGGGATCTCCGTACACAATAACAGAAACAGAGCCACTCCCAGTCCGTACAACATGTTCCTGATCATAAAATATCAATAGCGGATAATAAGACATTGCCCATAATCAACATACATCAAATTAACTGTTTGACATGCGACCATTCATACAGAGAAAAAAAAACTTGCTAAAGAGTCTCAAAAATAATTTGAATGATCATATCCTTCAGGTGAAATTCGCTATCTTCATCAAAAGAGTTGACATGTTAGTTTACCCACTTGTTTACACAGAGTGTGTTTCATATATGAAGTGGATTTTTCAGTTAGAGATTTAAAAAAATTAATTGCACAACCAGAAGAGCATAGCACAATTATAAAAATCTAATATGATGATGACAACCTCTGACCACAAGCACAAGAAACGGACATAATAACAGTCTGTATATTGTTTCACTAAAGAAAGTGACATCTTTCACAAGATGCTTTCAGTTTTTTACCAATGACATTGAAGAGGCAAACACTAAAGATCGATAGAACCAATAATAGCATAAAATCTCAATGGATAACATCAAATAAACCTATTGTTCAAGCATAGTCAATGTCAAACTTCCATTTCTAGACAATCAATCTTAGAAGTGTTCAATAACATCCTCATTCAGCAATGCTAGGCAGTTTTATCTCGTTCTTCTTTAAACTTTACATTTAAAGAAACAAACGAATAGGCCATTTTGGCAATTGTGGAAACTCAATGAACAGACGATGAGATTTCTTTCAAAGAAGTAGGTAGCTACTAAGTTCTTTTCTACCAGCAATGAAAAAACCTAACTGAAAGAAAAATAATATGGACTTGTGTTTATTAAAAAAATGTCAAGAAAATCCCCCCTAGAATGTTAGCGTCGACAAGCAGATTAGACACGGAAACAAGAAGCTCATAAGAAATAAAAATAAACAAAGATAGTAGCAGAAACAGAACAAAACTTCGATTCTGGCCAAAATACATACCACCTAGACCACAAATTATCTATACACATCAACTAATAATCGGGAAAATAGATTGAATAGAACCTTTCCGCCGAGATAAATCGTCTCGGTGTCGAGGGATACAGAATCAGCGCTCAGCTCAGCCATGGCCGCAGCCTCTTCTCACACACAACACACACTATTAGTTCTCTCCACCGAATTTCTCATCCGTAGACAGGAAGAAGCGCATTCAAGCAGCCATACGCAAAAGATTGAGAGAGAGAGAGAAGTAGGAAGCTTATCGATGGCTTCTGGGCGAAGCGATTCGTTGGGCAACTCCTTTTCTCTCCACCGTCTCTCTCTCTCTCTCTAATCTGTATCTAATTCTTAGTTGTAAAAAAATTGCAGAAAAATGAAAATTGATTGAAGAAAGTGCGGGGAAGGGGCATTTGCGTCATTTGAGAGGAGCAACGGATCCGTGATTGACTGCGGTGAAAGAATGTAACCACAGTTAACGGCCGACAGGTCTGATGGGAATATTGCTGCCACCTGCATTGCTATTTTGTCCTCTCCTCTTCACACGCACAGTAACTTAATTTACTATCTGGGGGCATCGTGTGTCTCACACCAAATATTTGAAAATTATTTTATTTAGATCTTAGTCTTTATAATTTATTGCACTTAAATATTTTTTACTACTTCCGTCCCATTACACTAGTCACTTTTGTTTTTTGATTTTTCGTCACGTTTTTCATTAAAATTTAGTACGGGTTTTAAAATATAATTTTGACGTATTTATTTTTTCACGGGGTACTATGAGTGTCGTAGTATCCCGTGAAAAAATGAATACATCAAAATTATATTTTAAAACTCGTACTAGGTTTCGGTAGAAAAGCGTGTCGAAAAATCAAAAGCAAAGGTGACTAATGTAATAGGATGGAGGTAGTATTTTGCATCTTGCCTCCCACTTTCAAGGTTATTACTTTATTCGTCTCATTTATAAAGAATTAAATTTTGTTTTGGAACGTCTCATTCCTTATGTGTTATTTCTGAAAGGGTTAATAGTACTTTATGGCCCAAACTTTCAACAATTTTTTATTTATGACCCCGACTTCTATTTTTTCTAAAAATGTCCCGAACTTTCAATATACTTTTGATTTATGACCACAACTTCAACTTTTTTGAAAAATATCCTGAACTTTCAACATATTTTTTTTTAAATGACCCATTTTTTTTTCCGACAGTCTAGAAACTTACTCGACTTGTTGGATAAATGAAGTGGATTTTTTTTGTCCACGCAACTTAAAACACTCATAAAAAAGAATTTCACAAACTCAATTCTCTTATTAAATCTAAACTAAAAAAAAGATTATGCTCCACCCTCTTTTTCTCTACAGTTCGTATCTTACGAGTGAAGAATCTTACGAGTATTGTGGTGATATATATTACAAGTGTAGATAAAAGGAAAGAGAAGCATAATCTTTTTTTTTTAGATGTAATAAGAGAATTAAATTTGTGAAATTCTTTTTTTATGAGTGTTTTAAGTTGACGTGGACAAAAAAATCCACTTCATTTATCCAATAAGTCAAATAAATTTCTGGGCTGTCAAAAAAAAGATGGACTATTTTTAAAAAAATATGTTGAAAGTTCGGGACATTTTTCAAAAAAAAAAATGAAGTTGTGGTCATAAATCAAAAATATATTAAAGTTCAGGACATTTTTAGAAAAAATGGAAGTTGAGGTCATAAATCAAAAATTGCTGAAAGTTTGGGCCATAAAGTATTATTAACCCTTTCTGAAATGAAAATAATTAGCCCAACGAACCAAAATAATACGGGCTCTTAATGGCCCAATTAAATTTCCTAAATATACTAACCTATTTTCACTAACCTTATGATTAAATTAAATTTAAATTCTTAATCAAATTTTCTTCTTAATCAAAACATATAATATTCTCATTATTAATGGGACGGGAGAGTATCTTAGAAAATAAGGGAATCTTAAATTTGACCATTGGATTATGTAAGTAAAAGATATGGTACGACTTTAACATAATTGTTTGTATTAGATTTATAATTATCATTGTTTGAATTAGAATTATAGTTTTGTTTTGTTTTTTGGTTGCGATGGTTCACAGCTTATTATTTATATGATCATATTATGTAGGAGTACATGCCAATAATATGAAAATCCTATATATATGGTCACATGTGTGATTCTAATTTTATACTATAGTCACGTGCATGATTATGGATGATGATTTGTAATTTAGAATCACAGGACTAATGTTTAATCTTTGAAGGTTTTGACATCGATGCAAATCTTTAAATAATCAATTTTATTAAGAAACAGAAGAAGTAAAATATGACCATTTTTTTACATAACTTGATCAATATATCTTTAATGCATGCTCGTTATGGATATCGTGACAACGACTCAGTTGTTTTAGGAGTTGCTAGTATATAAACATATGTATTATTCATAATATCATTTTGTAATTGACGAGCCCCTTTTGTGCTCGTATTTTTGTCTTGTTTGAGTTTTGTTTTAGGTATAGTAAAGTCATTTGTATTTAGTCTTATATTTGGAAGGTTGCATTTTGGATTCAGATTGTATAGGGCAAGACAGGGCAGATCAGGTCAATTTTGGGCGTTTAGGCAAAAAAGGAAGAAGGCACAACGAACTAGACTTTCAGGCGTGGTCGTGGATAGAGTGACGACCACCAAATCAATATTACATTATAATTTTAAAAAAAATATATATGTATATGTGTTATAAAAGCTATCATCTAAATTAAACATCTCATCAAGGCCATGGTCACTTTTGTAAATAATATTCTTGCATAGTTAATTAGCTTGTAATCCCAAGAATAAAATAGTTTCATGGTCAAGTAAAGAACCATGATCCACCACTTCTGCGACTGCAATTTGCTTGTGAACCAAATAACATACGTAACCAATACTTAAGTAAAGGGTCTTACATTATTAATCAACACATAATATCTTTTTCCCCCACTTGCGTTGTACTATGTGCGTTTACTTTGCATACCTCATTTAGAGGGATGGAAGAGGATAATATCATGTGGTATAAATTTATAACTAATAGCGGAACCCACAATTCTTATATCATGTTTATTTTGAATAATATATGTTGTTTACTTTGTAGAAAATTGATGGATAAAATATGAAATGTTTAAATTATCCTTAGTCTTTTACAAAAGTAGTAAAAATGTGGTATAAAATCATCACACCATTTTCTTAAGTATAATATTATAATATGATCTAATATAAATGGCAGCCCAGATTTTTATACAACCTGATCGATTTTTTTTATGTATAAAGATAAATAATGAGTTATAAAAACGGTAAATAAACTTTTATACTCCTTAATAGCTTCTTTTACGTTAAAATAAATGGAACCTAAAAGAGATATTGCAAACCACAAGCTCTTATTCAAACTTAATGGAAACAAGCTCTCTCTCTTACACACAATAAACATACCCTGATGAGACATGAGGGTGTTAAATACAAATACATGGGCAATCTTTATCAATAAAGTCACACAATTAATTAATGTTTTGGAATTGGAATTAGTCTTGAGGTTGGTAAGGTGACGAGTCTCGATGTCTTTGGTGAGGTGAATGAAGTAGGAGAGGAGTAAAATGGGATGTTCAACATCTTCATTGAGCATTTCATACTCTATGGTCCACGTCACCAAATCAATATCGTTGTTAGTTTCCACGTGGATCGTCACAACAAAAGTTTTGTATAGCTTCATCACGTCCCCCTCCAGTGTGTTCAACTGAATTAACTTCTTCTCCTCATCGATGGCTTGGATCTCCTGCTTTGCCCACTTATCTTCCCCAGCTATTAATTAATTTATCACCAATTAATTCCATTAAATAAAGCCAATAGGGTCTTAGAAAAACCAGTGTATTCTTTTAATTCAAATAATTTTCATATATCAACAATAAAATAAGGATTCATTTGGTAGCCAAGAAAAGCCGAGAAAAACCCAAATAAATAAAGTTATTTGGTCTTTTTTGTCTGTTTAGTAGCTCATATAATATCTCGAGGGTCAACGAAGCGCAGCTCAAGTGGTAAGACGTTTCTCCTCCAACCAAGAGATCGGGGGTTTGAGACACCTCGGGTGTGTGTGTGTGTCTGTGAGTGTGTGTGTTGTGTGTGCCTGATAAAAAAAAATATCTATCTATATATATATATATATATATAATATCTCGAGGACCCGTGATATAATTATTGTTTCTCTTTGATAAATTATTCAACCTTCTCTATTCGATAAAATTATCGTGGCTGAACAATACCTTAGCAAGATAATTCTTCATATATAATTTTGATCTGATCTGGTATTTTTCTCACGAAATCGAGAGTGAGACGTATATACGTACCGTGGGCGTACCTCCAGGCGATGATGGAGCCAACATGACCATATTGCCCCTCATGCAAATCACAGCCTTGCACTTTATCAGGGCTCACAGTGGAAAGATCATCAGGATTGTGTCTCAACAGCTCATGAAATACGTCTCCACCAGCCTTGAATTCTACGGCTGCAATCAACTTACCACTCAAACCCATCTCCTAAGATTATTTATTATGATCACTAGCTACTTATGTATACATTTATTGCCTCCGAGTACACAAGAATGAAGAAACTCTGCAATTTTCTCTCCTATATATGGGCAAGGCTAGCTGCCAGCTCATCATTGCTACCCCACATTTTATAAATAAATGCCAATTCATCCATGGTCCTACCCCCGTTCCACTTTGGTACGCAAAAGATCTCTTTGGACTTTGGAGATGTATTTATGTCCAATTATATATTCTCTATCCCACCTAAAGTGATACGTTTTTTAATCATATGTAAGGTATAAAATAATAAAACGTATTATTTTTATCGGGACGGAGGGAGTACGAAAGCAACAATGTTTAAAAGTGGCAATTGTCGTGAAGAAGAATCACAATTATCATAAAGATAGTAGTAACAGATTTTCAACAATTTTGAAGTGACAACTATTAATGAAAACAGTGTCAATCCAAATCTGGTTGCGCGTCAAACCGACCTCAAAAGAGCAAATTAACTATGGATAATAGATTTACAAAATTTGATTTTCCTATTATACTTTTATGAGGTAAAAAAATAATTATCTATTGAACACTAAAAAAATCAAATTCTACCTACAACTTAATAAAACATAAAAGTTACATAAAGTTTACCTAATTAGACTAAAATACCCTAATTTTCCTCCCTTCCTTCTCTCACATGACACACTCATGTGCTTCTCTCTCCCTCTCTCACTCGTCTGACACACACACACACACACTCTCTCTCACACACTGAGATAACACACACACACTCTCTTTTTCCCCTCTCTTCTCTCTCCTTCACCCCTCTCTCTGTATCACCCGACACACAAACACACACACCTCTTTCTCTTTTCACTCCCTTTTTCCAATTTTTCTCTTTATTTTAATTTTTCTTTTTATTTATTTTTTTTGTTATTTTTTCCTTTCATTTTTCATTTTTGTTATGCCTTTTTTTAAAAAAAAAAATACTGTAAGTAATACAAAAATAATTTAATAAGAAATTGTCAATTTCTTACTTTCTCTAACTCGATTGATAGAAATTTGTCAATTTCTAAAGAATTTGACAATTTTCTTATATTGTACCAATTCACTTGTCAAAGAAATTTGTATGTGTGTCCCATAATTTGGTAATAATTGTCAAGTTGTTTGTAACAAAATTTGTATGTGTGCTCGTAAAATTGTAGTTGGTAAGAAATTTTAATTTCTTACCTCTAATTTTGGTTAGAAATTTCAATTTCCTACCAATTTCTTACTGTTTATTCGTGTTAATTCAATGTGTATCATGTTTATTAATTGTATGTATAGTTACAACTTTGTAAGAAATTTTCATTTCTGACCTATAATTTAGTGTGAATTCATGTTTTCTTACCATTTTAACTGTATTTTTATTAATTTGTATACGTGACCGTAAATTTGTATGTGAGATGGTAAACTGATGAATTGTCCAATGTATGTGCTTTTATAGGTGTGAATTGAACATTTCTTATAGTAATGTGAAAATAACATTGTGAGAAATTATCAACTCGTATTATCTGCATGGTGAGAATTCATCATTTCTTATACACTCTTGGTATTAGTTGTAAGATTAGATAAATTCTTATGTGATGATATAAGAGTTTTTTATTAGACAATGTTCATATTGTGAGAACTGATCAATTCTTGTTATTGACATGGTGAGAAATGATAATTTCTTCCTACATGTTTCTTGTCTCTTGCTTTTCTGTGTGTATCATTTTGATGGTGAGAATAGAATGTTTCTTATAACATCTTGATATTAGTTGTAGGTTGTGATGAGCGTGGTTCATGTTGAGAATAAAATTGTATTTTTATAACCTCCATGTTGGTGGGAAAAGTTTATATTCTTATACGCAACATACATGAAAAGAGAGATATTTTGAGTAATCTTATTGTATTGGTGGTTAGAATTGAATATTTCTAATAACCTCACAGTTAGAATTGAGAAGGGTGGTAAGACAATATACGTTATTACTATATGGGTAGCTAGAATTGACAGTATCTTATGACACAACATGGAAAGTGGTTTGAGTATATAAATTCTAACATCATGACATGCGAGTTTTTGCTCTCACCATGTAATATGTTGTAAGAACTTGTAAATTATTACTAAGGTCTTGATGGGATAAACTAATTTCTAACTACATGTTGCTTGTCTGTTGCTTTCCTTGTTGCTGGTGTAATTTTGTATAAAAATTATGTTAATGTAGATTTGTTAGATTTGAAAAATTCTGTATTTATAACATCCATGTTGGTGGGAATGGTTACTGTAGTGATATTTTGACTAATCTTCTTGTATGGGTGATTAGAATTAAATATTTCTAATAACCCCACTGTTAGATTTGAGAAGAGTGGTAAGACAATATCCATTCTTACTGTATATGTAGTTAGAATTGGCAGTATCTAGTGACACATCATGCTAAGTGGTTTGAATATAGAAATTCTAGCATTATGAAATGCTAGTTTTTGCTCTAACCATGACACATGTTGTAAGAACTGGTAAATTATTACTAAGGTCTTGTGGGATAAAACTAATTCTTACTACAAGTTGCTTGTCTACTGCTTTCCTAATGTGTGAATCAGAAGCCCAGCACGCCGAACCCCAAGAAGCAATGACGATAGCGGCTCCAACAGAATAAGAGGAGGATGATAGGCCCAGTGGTTACCCTTTTTTCGAAGCGGAGGTATCAAAATTTGTAAAAAAAAATTCTCATAATAGCTATCCGTTGGCTGTTGGAGAATTTAATACAATTTTACTTTGTATTAAATATGTAACAATTTGATAATTTCTTAAGTTTTATTCGGTAATAATTTGTTAATTTCTAACGTACTTAAACTTGATTGGTAAGAATTTGTCAATTTTTTATGTCCTAGTTGGTTAGAATTTGTTAATTTATTACCTTATCTAAAACGATTTGTAAGAATTTGAAAGTTTCTTATTAACTTATTGCCTTGTTTCCTTTAATTTTTAGCCCATTTCGCCGATGTTTAAGCTGTACAAAAGTGAGCGTCGCACGATGAATCGGACATCCCTCAAAGTTAATACAACTCAATAACCGTTTACCTTCACGTTCGAGAAGAAGAAGAAGAAGAAGACAACCACATGATGGAAAAAAAAAAATTACTTTCAATTTTGATTTACTTTATATTAAATATGTAAGAATTTGATAATTTCTTATGTTCTTTTATGAATTTCTTACATTTATAAAACGGCTTGTAGTAATTTGTAAATTTCTTACATTCTTAAGCTTGACTGTTAAGAATTTGTCAATTTGTTATGTTTTATTTGGTTAGAATTTTGTTAATTTATATGTGAGCTGGTAAGCAAATTTAATTACTTACTTGTTATTTGGTTTGAATTCGTATTTTCTTACTATCCTTACTGCGTTTTTATTAATCTGTATAAATGATCATAAATTTGGATGTTAGTTAATAAGCAAATTCAATTTATTACCTATTATTTAGTAAGAATTCGTATTTTTATAATTCAAATTGTATGTGGGACTGTAACTTGATAATAAATTTCAATTTATTACCTATTGTTTGGTTAGAATTTGTATTTCTACGACCAAACTTGAATACGAAAATGCAAATTTATACACCAACAAATAGCCAAAAAATTGAATAGAGCTTGAATTAGATCTCAAGTGCATCAAAATCAAAAGAAAAAAAAACAAACAGGAACTAAAATCTCCAAGGATGACAAACTCTCATTCAATAAAGTCAAAACAATAGGTAAATTGCAAACCATCAAACCACATAAGTCAAAAACTACTAAATTCCAACTTGAATCATTTTAATTTCATGTATAGTGAAAGAATCGAACAAAAAACTACTAAATTCCCACCATCACCTAAACCAAATGAAACAAAGGATGTGTCAATTCCATTATTTCTCTATAAAAAGAAAGGAGGCTAAAGAACAAATTGTCATCTTCAATACAAGAGTGAATGAATCAAATTATCAAAAGAAAGAAAGAAAGAAAAAGAAAAAAGAAAAAGAGAAACACAAATGTGTATGCAACACCATTGAAGAACTTACGCACACTCCCCACAATCCCCTCCATGCACACACATCAATAGGCAAAAAATGATGAATAATCCACATGACTCAGCCCTCCTCTGTCTGTTCTCGTCTCTATCTTCTCTCTCCCTCTCTCTCTTTCAAATCTCTTCTTTGTTTCATTTGCTTCTTTCAATTCTCTTGCCTCCTCTCTTCCGGGAAGCGAAACGGCAGCTGCTACGCCCTTCGAGGTCGTCGTCTCCACGCTGGAGCTCTTCCACTTCTTCCCCCTGTTCGGCTCCTTGATGACGCTGCCACGAAGCCACCACGCCGCCATCATTGTTGGAGAAACACAAATGGTAGAAAATGGGAAAAGGAGAGAGAGATAGAGAGAGAGAAGAAAAAATAAGAGTTTCATAAATGAATTCAAAGAAAAGGGGGGAGGGGATTACACGTGAATGATGGAGAGAGGAGAGAGGAGTTAAGGGTAAATTGGGGATAATTTTGAAAGTTTAGGTAGAATTTGATTTTTCTTACATTGTAGGCAAAACTTAATAAACTTAGTGTTGAATAGGCATTTGGGTATATTTCCTCTACTTTTATTATAAAATAAGTTTTAAGGACATAAGTAGAGCCGGTCAAAAAAACCGGAACCTGGGAACCAAACTGGGAACCAAACCGGAACCAGCGGTTTTTAAACTGGAACCGGAACCGGCGGTTCAAAACCGGATTCGGAACCGTCAGAACCGGCGGTGCGGTTCCGGTTCCATTCTCGAGGAACCGGGAACCGGCGGTTCCAGTTAAAAAACCGGAAAACCGGCATTTTTTTTTATTTTTGTTTGTTTCTATATTTTATTTGTATGGTGTGTATAAGTATCATACTAATTATTTGATTTAACATTTTATCAGTATAAATCCATTTTAATGAATTCTTAATATACAAATTATGAAGTATAATTTGTAAAATGAAAGAGATTTTTCATTGTTAAGTTATAATTCAAATTGAAAAAGTACAAATGAATAAAACTACATACATATGTGATGTTTATTCATTCAAAGTTAAAATATTGTAGCCTAGTGATGTTGGATGTTGTGCACTTGTGAGTTGTGAATCTTATGATAATGTTCAAACTTTAAATTCAAATATTTAAACAAAAAACCAAATCATATAAATGACAAAATATTCAATTAACAATGTCACATGATGATGATGAATTGAAGATGACAAAATATACAATTTAGTGATATACATAAAGATAATAAATTATCCAATTTATGAAGAAGATAAGATGAAGTGTCAATTTTGAAATTTTCATTCTAATTAAGAATGATAACATGTTAAATTTGTATGAACTTTGCATATTTAATTATCAATCCATAATTCCATATCATATGAAATATATATTTTTAATTATGTATTAATATTATCTATTGGGAGAAAAAAAAATAGTGGAACCGCCGGTTCCTAACCGGCGAACCGGTAACCGGGGAACCGGGAACTGACACCAACACCTCTCAAGCAAAAACTGACGATTTTGACGACGATTTTAATTTTGATAACATGTAATTCTATCATGTCAATTCTTAGACGAGTACTCTTTTTTCTCACTGAGGTTTTAACGAGACTCGGCATTTGAAATCAAAATATGATCTTCAAAGGTTAGGTGAAATAAATAAATAAGAAAATTGAATAATCGCTGATTTGTTATATTTCCAATTTCTCTTACAGTTTTCGATTATAATGCTCTTACAATTAAACTTGAAACAAATATAAACGAAGTATGCATATAGGGAAGAAATAAATAAATAAATAAAAAAGAAAAAAAAAAGGGCCGGTTCCATCCGGTTCGAACCGGAACCGTAACCGTAACCGGCGGTTCAGAACCGGATTCGGAACTGTTGGAACCGGCGGTGCGGTTCCGATTCCTCTTTGGGGGAACCGTAACAGCCGGTTCCGGTTCCGGTTCGAACCGGAACCAGAACCGTGGTCGCCTCTAGACAATGGTGTATTGTCATTAGAAATATACTCTCTCTGTCCCAAAGATAGCGTCATATCTAATAAGAACCGATGGACGTGCATGATAGATTATTTGAAACAACTACCTAATAGATGTGTGAAATTTCGGTCCGGGGCCTTAAAAAATGCAGCCCGGTAAGATTTCGGGAGGGCTCAAGCCTGACCACTGCCAGAAAAAACCCATGTAGGACTAAGAATACCCTCTTTCGGAATCTCTAAGGTCGTATTCTCTTTAAAGGAAAAAGTGGAAAAATGAAGGAAAATTTTCTCACGCAATTATTTGGAGTGATAATATTTTCTTACATGTAAACTTTTCATATCCCTCATTTTCATTTCCATAAAAGAGAACACACCCTGAAATTATATGAATTAGGGCATATTAGCTAAATTATAGTTTCCAAACTATTTTCCTGAAATTGTATTAAGGAGGAAAGGTAGAGTAGTAATGACATTTTAATTATCTTTTTTCGGAATAACACATTTTCATTTTTTCTCTATCTCAGGTTCTCAATTCTATCAATATATATGATATTTATATTCATGATATTATCTTATGTGGGCCAAGCAGTGTTAATCACAAGAATTTGTGCCCCACAAGTTAATACTGAACTTAAGATTTCATTCCCATCAACAATAACGAATCAAATTCATATTACCTTAACATCCACACCTATTATTTTTGCAGTTACCAGCAACTCTACAAGAATACCGGTCAAAGGCTGAACATAAAGAAGAACTAACTCTGCACAAACTGAAGCCTTCTCATAAAAAGTCGCCATATTGGAACCACTAGAACTAGGTCCGGTTCTATTCTGATCTACCTCTAATTATACATGAAAACTACTGGAATTAAATAATAAAACCACATTGAGCATGTTTTCTACAGACAAATTCCCCCACAACTGCCACAAGAGTTACTTTTGCCTTCCCAATTCTTTGATTCAAGAATCTAATGGGAGGAGCTAGGGAATAGTAACCGGTTCTTCCCTTTCACGAGTTTCTAATTTAAGCTCTAACTTGAGCAAAACAATAGCACATCACAGATCTCTGAGCATTCTACTGGGGACATCCTTGTAACAGAGAGAACTAATCAAATCTCTACCATCAAAAGATAATCACAAGAGCTAGCTTAGAAAGATTGCCACTAGAATATAAGGTCTCCGAAGAAATCCTCTTTGCACCGATTATGGCAAAACCATTAATATACGGGATCACCAACAACAGCAGAAAAAGAGAAATAAACCAAAATGTATGGTAAGAGCAAGCAAATAGCTAAAACTCAGAAGTAGATTACTACAAATATTAAAATATCTGATTTTCTTCAGCTAAGGATAAATCATTTCTATCATGATGCGAGTAAATGAGGTCTTAAACAATAAAGCTTCACTAGTAGAAAGTTCAACCAGCAATAGACGCAACTTGTGAGAACCTCCTGTCACGATCACAAGGAAAAAGCTTCAGAAGAAAAGAGTACAAAACTTTGCATGCCCTCCCAGTTCAGTGCTTAAACATTTTTTTTGAGGCGCCACTGGCTTCAGATGTAACTGAATGACTAATGCAAAAGCAGAACTATACTTCAAGTGACTAGTAATTATAGTATTTCAACAACAGGGACCAACTAATTTTTAAAAATTCAGCCATCCAATAACATTTTCACTCGAGCAAAAGAATGTGCTATACCTAAGAAACTCAAACCAAAACCTACAGAAACTACTATCATTCCTCAGTTTCTGAACATATCGCTGAGCTTAACATGATAAGTTCATGAAACTAAAAGTGAGAAGACAACAGAATTGAAAATCCACCCCAATAGTATAGGGCAAGTTCAAGAAATGCATAATCAGAGTGACTTATCACCATTACCAAACAATTGATCGAGTAAACCCGCAGAAAAAGAAGGAAAAGAAAAAAAGGAACTAACCAGTGCATAATCTCAGAAATTACGCAGAAGAATTATTAGTGGCTGCAGGCTGGTGAGTTACGACCACGGGCGGGCGAAGAGCTCGCTGATCAGCTATTTTCTGCTTTCGAGCATTGAACATTTCTTCCGTCTCCACCACAACCAACCTTTTCACCTGTACCCAACATTATGTCCACGGATTAAAATATATTGCTTCAATTCAAACATCATCACAACCAAAACAGATGGGAGAAATTCAAACAGTACAGCATACATCAAAAAAGAGAGAGGGGAGAGAGCGAGAGTACCTGCTGTATCATTCCACGCACAGTGGGGGTATTCCAGCGCATGACGGTGCGGTTGCACTTGGTGAGGCGCAAGGCCTCTAAGGTGCGGCGGTGGAGCTTCCTCGTTCCCGGCATTCCCCTCACCAGCGTTATGTACAGATTACGGCTCCACGCAACTGGAACATTTGCTTTAAATGCATTGTAAGCGCTCATTTCTTCCTCAATCTTCTGCCTACACTACTCTCAGACAAGGAATTTAGATGATGAATGTGAAAAGCAGCAGAACCTGCAAAGGAAAAGAGAGATTTTCAATGTTCAAGTGTTTGGGATCTTTTTTTCCCAGGCAAATCAACAAGACTGTACATAATATAATTATTAAAATTAAAAAAATTCTTTTGTTGAATCACAAATGTCTAAAAAGCCGAGTTTACAGTTCAAATTATCAAATAAATTCTACATTTTAATAACAGAAAACAAGGAATATGATGCCACCTACCTTCTCAGATAAAATTCATAAGCCAAGCACAATCCGAATATTGATTCAAGTATTTGTTCTAATAAAATCTCCAGAGGCAGACCTTCATACAACACACTCTCCAACTCCACCCAAAAAAAAAAAAAAATCTTGAACAAAACCCCACTCTTAACAAAGAAACTCTTTATCTTGTCTGAACAATCCCAACAAAAAAATTGGATCAGGTGAGGCTGCCAATTGTTTTGCTTTGGGGTTGGAGTAACCAAAATACTCCAATACAATTAAAATAATCAATGAAACAACATGAAATAAATATCCCAATGCACCATAGAGCTTAAGCAGATCCTTTGAGGCATTTCATCGAACCCTTTACAGGCGACCACAACAAATAAGTCCCACTTTGGATCAAAACATGCAGATTTTGCGCAAAATGTAAGGAAATGCGATAAATTTATTGAGAAAACATAATTTAGGAGCAAAAACAAGTATTCGTGAAGAGTGAAAACATAGACTAGGTGAGAAATTTACCTCCCCGGAAAGTTGCGTTTTGGGAAAGACGATACTGGCTGCATCTATTCTATACTTGAAACAGGGGTATGAATATGATCCGGTGCTGCGCATATTTGGACTATAATGGGCCTATTCAAAATAATGTAACAGCCCACAAAATAAAATGTAGGTTAAATGAAAACAAAAGAAAAGTAGAAAGAGGGTAGGTTTTAAACTTCGAATGGTAAATTTCCAACAATTAACTGAATAACATTAGAACAGAAGTCCAAAATTGCAACTACTAAAAGTGAGCCCAATGGGTTAAAAAAAAAAGTGAGCCCAATTAGCGCTACTTTGGGCCTTATGAGCAATGCAGTATCTTAGAAAATAAATTAAAATATATACATTCTGAAAAGGGGGAGAAGGAAAGATTAAAACCCTAAACTTCGTCTTCTTATTGCGATTGAGGCTTCGAAAAGCAGTGTTGAGAGGAAGATCTAAAGGGGATGTAACTCCAGTTCCTCCGATTGCAGATAGTCGGTGGCTTGAATCTTCTCTGTCCTCCTATTCCTGCAGATTTTCGAGAGTAAGTTGGATAATTGGAATTTGGATTTTACCCTGAATATTTCTTGAATGTTGCATATATATATAAGTGTATAGATCACGTTATCTTTGTTTATAGCCATAGATAAAGCAATCTTTGTTTATGAAGCTGTCTCTGCATTGCATTGCAAATTCAAATTGCAGTGTTAGGGAGTTTTTATGAACAGTATTTCGTTGTAAAATTGATAATTTGAATTGTGTAAACTCGTCTTTTTAGACATTCGTGATTCAACAAAAAGAACATTTTTATTTTAATTATTAGTATTATGTAACATTTGAACATTGAAATCTCTCTTTGATGCTGTAGGAAGTTGTGGTGTTAGCAGCTAATTTTTTAGTATTTTTTTTTTATCTGTTGAATTGTGTATTTAAAGGAAAATATGAAGAAAGGGATTCACCCTCAAATGCAATGGATATCGTACGTGACCCAAAACGGGCAGTTGACGACGGTGACAATGACGAAGATTCATGAGGTTGGTAAAGTTTATCATCTACGAGCAAAGCGGCAGATGGCTCAAAGCTTAGGGCAGATCGCCAAGTTTAAGCGCAAGTATGGAGGAATTGAAAACGAAGGAGAAAAGGAAAAGGAAGGCGGAGCTGAAAAAAGTTGAGGTGCGAAATGTGTTGTAGGCATTAATGCTTTTTGATTTTGGGGCTATCTTTTTTCGATTTCTTATCATAATAAAATCTGCTACTAGAGGAAGATAATGGCCGGTATATCTATAATGATGAACTTGGATGTGTTTTCTGATGTTGCATCTTGAATTATATGTTGATTTTAGTTGTTTCATCATAGAAAATGATATTAACATTTACCCTGTTTCTAGTTGGAGCTCAAAATGTAGAATTTGATGCGAAAAGTTGATAAGAATTTGAATTCTTTTGAATGTAGAGAGCAAATATTTATCTATCTTGTTTCTAGTTGGAGCTCAAAATGAAGAATTTGTTGCTAAAAGATGCTTTTCATTAGTTGACATCATCATAGATGATGAGAACAATACTGTGTTTAAGAGTATAAGATTGTAAGAGATTCATGTTAAGATTTAGTTTATTAAATTTGATTTTGATTCTTGATATTAAAATATAGTCGTATCCGTCGTCATACGCCTTGCAATACTTAGCGTTTATTCCATCTAATTATACTCTTATAGATGCTTTACTTTACATTTTATCTTATACTACCCAATTATATAATCTTATTCTTTTTATATTTATGGTTCCTTTCGTTTAATAATTTTGAAATCTTTCTTGTTTCTATATGCTTTTTTTTGCTATGAAGTGATCTAATTAGTGAAGTGTAGAAGTTAGACATGCGCATATAATGAGTGTAGAAGAAAATCAACGATGCAAATCAACTAAATCTGGGAAATAAAATAACCAAATGCTTAGAAAGCCTTATGGTTTATTTTGTTATACTATAAAATTAGAGAGTATCGATACTTTGGTTTATTCATTTAGGGTTTGTTTAGTAGGCCCAATATATATCCTACCTACTTATTTCAATCTCTTTTTTTTTTCATTGGGATATTATCAAAATAATAAATTAAAATAAAGAAAGCCGTGCCAAAAGATCGAGGGAGAGGAAGTAGTTGTGAAAGGTTTTTATCTTGACAATAAATGTAATGATAAGTACTGATAATGGAACTACCAACTGCAATCTTCAGTGTTATTCTTTAGTAATTTTACATATATTAGATGTAGCTATCGCAAGATAATTAAAAATATTCAGACGTTACAATCTAAAAGATAGACTCAAACTATTATGACATACTGTATAGTCTGCATTGTGCATTATTTATAATCAAAAAGCGATGTCATATTTTTTAGTATCATATCAAGTAGTAATTAAATTTGGACTTATTTAAGGGTGAAAATTTTAAATGCCCTATTTGAAAATCAAAATGTGATAAATGTCCCCTTTTTAATTTGTATGTGATAAATGTCCATCTTTATTATTTTATTCCCAAGTCTTTCCTTTGGAAATTGGAGTGGGAAGCTTTTGCAGACATAATTGATTATTCCTCATAAAACAAACAGCTAAAAACAAACTGAAAACGACAAAAAAAAAAACCTACAAACACTTCACTTCCTCACCGCCCAACTTCTTCACCGCCCAAAGTCTTTCTTCTTCTTCTTCTTGAAACTCTTCATCCACCGCCCACCGCCCGCCTTCCTCTCACTCTCACCACCGCCGCCCGCCTCCTCCTCTCTCTGCGCCGCCGACTACCCCTGCCACTCTCACCGCCCGCCTATCCCTCTCACTTCACCCCCGCCCCCACCCTCACAGCTGCCACCGCTGCCGTCCTCTCAGAGCTCCCACCGCCGCCGCCCTCTCACCGCAGCCTTTCACCGCTGCCTCCCTCTCAGCGCCGCACTCACCGCCGCCCTCTCACTGCCGACCTCTCACCGCCGCCCCTCTATAATGCCAAAGAAACAGCTAGTGGTTAGAAATTAAGTGACACTAGCGGTGAAATGTGATATCATTGAGGGCAATTGAGAGTTGATTTTATGCAGAGTTCTATATGCTATCCACCGCCGGCAAAGGTGGCCGGATCTCTCCCACCGCCGGCAACCTTTTGTCGCCGCGGTGGGAGAGATCCGGCCACTTTTGCCGGCGGTGGATAAGTTTTTATGCATTGAATCATTTTTTTAAACTCAATTCATATATTATATTAATAAGAACAATAATATTTCATGAATTAAGAGATTAATTAAAGAAATTAAATTTAAACTATTGAATTTAAAAGTACTAAAACCGAAATTAATCATTTGTATACATACACTATACACTATAGAAATTAAACATGTAATTATATATAAAATAATTTAATAAGCAATAATATTGTTACCTCACTAATTGTTGAACACCTCTGTTGCAGTCTGTTTCCGGTCAACCTTTTATCGCTTCACTTCTATTCTAGAATAATTCACCTAATTAAGTTTAAATTGTTAATTATCTAAATTTATTGAAGAAATGCAGCTTACAAAAAAATTATTACCTCACTAATTCTTAAACTCCTTCTGCAGTCAATTTCTGACCAAACTATTCTTGCTTCACTTCTATTCGGAAATAATTTTTACAACATTTTTTTTGTTTGTTAGTTCTGATAAATTGAAATTTGAGAATCAGATTGTATATAAAGCAGGGATAAGAAGTATATACCATGTATGAAATTTTTTCATGCATGAATCGACATGCCACATTTGTTGAGTCACAAGGTGAAATGATTGGTTGATGTGATTTGCACAAATTTATACTTAAAATAATAAAAGGGGCACTTTCAACATACATTTTAAAAAAGGGTATAAATTACATTTCAATTTTAAAAAGGGGCAATTTAATTTATTAAGACCTTATTTAATTCAACTATATAGTATATAACAAACACATGTGGGGTTCGACATAATATTGGCTGTTTTTTTTGGTTGGAAGCTTCGCAGACGACAGTAACGCCTTGACAATCATCACTTTTCACAAATTATTTCAATTTGTCGTAATTATTTTTCAAAGTTTGCAACCTAGTAAAAGTATTGACGCTGACCTAGAATAAATCTTAAATTGAATTCATATTGATAGGGATATGGACTAATTAATTTGTCACATTTCTAAGGTCAATGCAACCACGATTTAAGGCGAATAGAAAATGACTATAGGATTAATTTACTCGGCAATTATCATGGGTCTTCGTCAACATTTGTATTAATTGCACTTTACTCCTTAATCTTGGTCATTACTAATTCAAATCACTACATACCCGATCTTGAAAGTGATTTTAATCATGGAAAATTTCTAGAAGAGAATCAAAAGAATTAATTAATATTCCTTTAGCTGCACCCTTGATCATAAATATGTTCAAGTCCACCATTTTATTTAAAGTATGTTAATGTAAATTTTGTTTTCTTAACTAATATAATGACGATTCATCTTATGTTGCAATCGTAACATTTGTTTGTGTATTTCACTCATACCATGTAATCATAATTTTCCGGGTTATTAATTAATAAACTATGATGAGTGCCTTTATAAAATGAAAAAAATAATAATAACAATGAGAGTTTTTTTTTAGAACATGAGAGTGATTTTCTTTATTCAATCTTAAATTGTGTTTTAATTTGAGGCCATCTCCTTTGTGGCGAAGGAAATTTTTGTAATTTCGACATTTTCCATTAACATACTAAGGGTGTGTTGGTAAAGAAGATGAACCGAGATGAACCAAGATGAGATCATCTTGGTTCATCTCACTGTTTGGTAACCAACTAAAATAAACTGGAGGGCCCGAGATGAATACAAGGCCCGTTGATATTTTACTGTTCCGCCTTGTTTAGTCATCTCATGTTTTTGGTCGGATGAGGTGAACTCATTAAAACAGTAACACAATACTTTCTCTCTACCATTTTACCCTTATGTATTATACGATTTCAAATAAAAAATAATTAATAATAATAATAAATCTAAATAATAACAATAATAGTAATAATAATAATAATAATAATAATATAATCATAATATAATAATAATAATAATAATATATAATGTAATAAAATATAATAATATAGTAATAGTAATATATAATAAATAATAGTAATAATAATAAATAATAATAATAATAATATATAAATAATCATAATAATGTAATAAAATAATAATAATAATAATAGTAATAATAATAATAATAATAATAATGTAATAAAATAATAATAATAGTAATAGATAGTAACAATTATAATATGTAAATAATAATAATAATTAATATAATTTAATAATAATAGGAAGAATAAATAATAACAAGAAATAATAATTAATATAATAATAATAATAATAATAACAATAATAGTAAAATTATAATTAATAACAAGAATAATAAAAATAACTCAATAATATAATAATAAAATAATAATATAATAATAATAATATAAATATAATAATAATATAATAATAATAAATAATAACAATACTATATATATAATAATATAATAATAATATATATAATAATAATACTATAATAAAATAATAATAAATAATAAATAATAAGGGTACTATTTAATCTCAACGATAAAAAGTGAAATCGGTAGGGGTATTTAATAAGGGTAAAATAGTCATAGTATTTTCTTATATCTTTCTTGTTGTGTTCCTTTTGATTTTAAGCTTAAATCCCTTTTTATTAAATCCATAAATGCCTTTTTATTAAAAAAAACAAATAAACAAAAAAAAGCAAGAAATAAAACTATTCCCAAAATTTGATTTATGGATTTATATTTATTCTCTCTATTTGAAGTTGGCAAGAAAGTGAAATTTCTGATATATTAGTAACTCTTTGTGGAGAATATGAGCCGAAGATCATCGGAGATGAACGGTGGATATGGATGAAGCAAAATTTGTGGGCCATCTTTTCAAATTTGTTAAGAATTTTGGGACAAGAAGTAAAGTTTTTGCGTGCAAAAGAGAAACTGCCCTACTTGTTATTGAAAATTAAACGACCAGAGAAAGAGAATCTGTAAATTTTGCTAGGAAATATCAAATATAAATAATGTATTCAATAGGACTAAGACTTTTTTTTTAAATGTAATTTTTTTTAAATAATGTATTTAAAATTTAAAAAAAAAAGTCTTAGATATATATGTGTGTGTGTGTGTGTGTGTGGGGTAGATTGTTTAATATGTAAATATTATCGTAGCCGTATACACGTTAATGTTAATGTTATGTTGCGATGTAGAATATTCCTCTAATATTAAAATAATATTTTATTATTAAAATTTTCATCATACCTTCTCAAGCAAAGAATGAAGAAATTGTTTCAAGATGAAAAGTCTAGCTTTTACTTGTCAGTAAGATAGAAATTACACTTACGTATAATGTATATTATATTTGAATAGTTTCTCAACAAATGTTGGGGTGATGATAACCAAGTGAAACTCCATTAATATGAAATTTATTCTCTTATCACCAAATCAAATTAGCATTGTTGTGTGCCTAAGTATGTAATATTGTAAGAAAAAAGACTAACAAATAGTCTTGCCACCAAAAGTTCCAATATAATTTCAAATCTCATTAACGTTTCTATAAATCCGAGCTGCATAGCGGCGAAAGTTTATCCAGTGCACACCGAAAATAGTAGCTCCGCGTTCTTAAAAAACAAACAAACAAAACATTATAAAGTCAACCTTGCAGTTAAAAGACTCCAAATTTTCCATTATTACAATTTCGGCCCCATAAAATTCAAATGGAAAAGAATGGAATACGAGACAGAGAAAAAGAAATTGGCGCAAGTCTGCGGCAAACACGAATCCGAATATAAAGCGAAAATCTCCCTCTCTTACCTCAGCTAATATAATAGCTTCAAGCCTTCAACAACAACTTGGCTTCGCTTGAATTATTTCTCAAACGAAAAACGATGAAGAAATCGAAGTTTCTCAGAAGCTCCAAGGACTTGCTCTCTCGTAGCTTCAACCCTTCCAAATGGTAATTACTCCTCTTCAATTTTGAATTCCTTATCTAACTTCTTTATAATTTGATCTTTTTCTTTTTCAAATATGAAATTGTTTGGATTGGATTGGGGTTTGATGCAGCAAGACGTCGTTGAGGCTGGCGGCGTCGCGGCTGAAGTTGATGAGGAATAAGAAAGAAGCTGAGGTGAAGCATACGAGGAGGGAGATTTCACTGTTGCTCCAATCCGGACAAGTTCAAACGGCTCGGATGCGAGTAATTTTCCCTCTTTTTCTTTCACTAATTTTCCCCTTAGGGCATTTAATTTGGTTTGATCAACAACCATTTCGTAATTCAAGCGACAGAGAACACCAATGAGATTGATGTAGGAACACAATGAATCTCGATCTAGGATTTAGTTATAAAACTTTAGGACAACATTGTCTGCTTTCGAATGATTATGTTTTAGTGCTCCAGCTGACTTGAGGCTTTGTAAGAACATAACAAATAGCAGAAAATGGAGTTGTCGGAACAAGTGTACTGTTACCTTTTTCTTTAATATAATGGGTTCTTTTGGCCCCTTAAATTGTTTCATTCCAAAAAAAAAATAAAAAATCATGGATTAGTAAAATAGAGATTGGAGTTGTTCGTTTGTTGAAGTCTGTGTTCATTCTGGTTTTCCTCCTAATTGCAGGATTTTACTGCGAAAGTAGACTTTAATTAGTAAATCACGTAGTGTAACAAAGTTTTAAAAAGCTTATCAGAAACATTTATCAAATGAGTCAATTATATCGCTTTTGATATGAATCGTTTATAATCTATGCCTAGTTAAATACTCCGTACATAAGTTTCTTGTTCATTTCGGTTGATGGGACCATCTTTTCATGTTTTTCTCAATCCTTCAGGTTGAGCACGTGATTAGGGACGAGAAGCTGGTGGTTGCATTCGATCTTATTGAAATATATTGTGAACTGATTGTAGCAAGGCTGCCCATTATTGAATCTCAAAAGTATGTCTTCAGCAACATCATATTCCGGTTATATGTTAGTAAGAATATATTTTGGAATTACTCCATATTCATACTTATCAGAGGCTTAACTTTGAATAAGAATAAGTTTGATCTTATTCTTAATGCTTCACATTGCTAAAATCAGTTATTCTGCATCTTCTTATTCAGTTTCCATTAATTACCAATACGAACATATTGACTCGGACTGTCTCTTATTCAGTTTCCATTAAATACCAATATGAACATATTGACTCGGACTGTTCAATTCTTTGTAGTGTCCCGTTATCATATCTAACGAATGGGATTTCTCGCGGATCTACCCCATTTTTCGGGTTAACCAAAGAGGTTCATTACATGAGTTTTAAACTGAAATTTGGATTCAATTTGGAGTAATAATCCGTTTTATTTCGTTTTATCTTTTTTCCCACCTTCAGAAGAAAAAATTCCCCTATCATTAGATTTTCTGAAAGGTAACTATCTCGGTTTCGTATATAAATTTCTAGGCATTTCATTTATCTGTTTCTCGATTTTCTTGCAGGATTTGCCCCATTGACCTGAAAGAGGCGATTGCAAGCATAGTATATGCTTCCCCAAGATGCAGCGAGATACCCGAACTTGCAGAATTAAAGAAGCATTTTACGGATAAATACGGAAAAGATTTCATAACTGCTGCAGCAGAGCTTCGTCCGGACTGTGGTGTCAGTCGTATGGTAAATTCTGAAATCCGATCAATTCCCTCTTTGTAAATGAGATTATACTTTTGAGAAAGTAAACTGTTAATGCGTTTCGATTGCAGATGATTGAGAAGCTATCTGTAGTGGCAAGTGATGTAGAAACCAAGACTAAAATTTTGACTGCTATAGCAGATGAGTACAATGTGAAATGGGATGCTAAACCATTTGAGCAGAACTCTGTACCGGCCAATGATCGATTGGTACGCGCTTCCTTTATTTTATGCATGCAGTTTAATCTCTTATATATCTCAAGCTTTTCGTGATTTATGAGTTCCATTTGTTCGATCTTATCAGAGTGGACCAACTACTTTTGTGAAGGAGACTGAGCCCCATGCTTCTCAATACCCAGAATTCAAGGCTCCTGAAAGTGACCAGTCGCATTATTCAGTGTCAAATTTCGCCCACGTTTCTGGTTTTAACACTTCATTCCAACATGAAGTTCATCCACAGGGTATTATTCTTTTAACTGAATGGAAACTACAGATTCTAATTTAATACTTCTATTTCTGATTTTTTTTTCTCCTTTTAGGTGGTGAGAGAGCACATTTATTTGGAGGAGATATTAATACTATTCCCCATAATCGACAGAGGTGGAACATGGAATTCAAGGATGCTACCTCTGCTGCACAGGCAGCTGCTGAGTCTGCAGAAATGGCAAGCATGGCTGCTAGAGCTGCTGCAGAGCTATCGAGTCGGGGCAGGATTTCGAGGCAGACCTCTGCTGAATCACATAAATCAGATGATCATTCTAAAGATTCAAGAAACAGATCATTGTATGAATATAGTAGGTCACAAAATGAGCAAATAGACAGGAGGAGCCTTAACACTACTGGTAGAAGATTCGAGGATGGTTTCGACAGTAGAAAGGAATACAGTCACTCGTCTTCTTTAGAATCCAAAGCTTCAACTGATGAAGATAAGTATTCTCAGAAGGGTATGCAGAGGCAGTCTTTCAAGAATCAGGCTGAAAGTCAGGCGAAGGTATCTGAGAATGTTAGAGAAGTAGTAACTGGGAAACAAGAAAGGTTTGCTCATAATGGTGGTGAGAAGTCTTTTCTTGGTCTTGGAAAGGAAGGCAATGGATCTGCTGTAGTTTTTGACAGATCTGATTCAGACACAGACGATTATGGATTTGATACAAGCCCTACATATGATGAACCACAGCAGGGGTTACAATTGCCATTATCAAGGAAAAAATCGCACGAGCACTCGTCAACGAACACTGCATACAAAGGGTCTCCACAATATGATCAAACTCAGTTGTCACTCTCTTCTGACTATGAATCTGAGGAAACAGACAGTGAAAAAAACCGAGGGAAAAAGATCGATGCTGATCCTCCACCAAAGTTCAATCTTGAAAAATCGTCTCGTCATCAGCCAACTTTGGTACCAAAGAAGAATCAGATAGAATTGAACGAATCGAGTCCCGAGAGAGAGGAGGGGTTGAATTTCGGAAAACTCACAGGTGGCTTTCGTCATAAAGGTTACAATTATCCGTCTTTGGGGAAGAACCAATTTGATTTGCTTATCTCCAAGAAAGAAAGTAAGGCAACTACGATGCTGGAACGTAAGGATACGAAGCCTGATCTCCAGTCTACATCAGATACTGACAGTACAGAAGACGACGAAGAAGAAGAAGTTTCCTGGAAGAAGAGTTCGGATAACAGACACAAACTCTATACTCCTAGTGGAGGAAAGGATATTAAGACAAAGCCCAGTTTTGCAGCTTCAAATTCAATGTTTGGTTCCGGAAATGGGGATCCTCCAAAGGATTCCCTTAGAAGAACAAATCGCTTGCATAGTGGAATTTCTCGAAGAACAAAAGCATTTCCTTCTAACCGAGAAAGAGAAGAGTACTCCGAAACGAAGCTCAGATCAGAAGCACCTGAACCTGCTAACGGCATGCATGGAAAAGCCACGACCTCCACCAGTTCTGATGCTCCAAAAAGATCTGAAACTACGAGGAACTCGAGTACATTGGAAGCACATGATTCTCATGCTACAATCGAGCAAAAGACAATGAAGTCTTACTCAGCTGAACCTCGGCAGCAGTTTCAGTCCTCAGAAGTGGCTACTAAGCCCACGTATTTGAATTCGCGTGGATATCTACATCAACACAGTTCAGAAAAAGGAGATGCTCCAGTTGTACAAGAATCGAAGCTTAGTGCAAAGTCTTCTGCCATTGAAGAGGCCTCACTGCCTCAGAGAAAGACTCAGCCGAATCCGAAGACAGAGATGCTGAACAAGGATTCTAATAACCAGAGACTTAGCCATGTTCACCCGAAGCTTCCAGATTACGATTCCTTCGTTCAATTCTTTCAGAAGAGTCGTTCTTGAAGTTGTAGCATGGTCACATTGTTTTGTTGGACATAAAATTGTTTTTTTTGAGCCGATGAAGGAGTTTTCGTTTGGGAGATGTTATGTGAATATATAGAGAGTCATGTAAATATGAATTTTTCCACACTTACCAATGTCAAGAATGAAGAAAGGCCCGAAGATCAGCAAATCCAGAAACCTTGCAGTAATGTCCTTTATTTGCAGTTACAGTTGCAGTTAACCACTGATATTCTTACTTTTTTTACAGTTTCTTTATTTTTTATTTTTATTTGGAGTACATTGGAAGTAAGTTTGACAGAGTTATTATTAGTTTATGACTTGACAGTTGAAACACTTTTCTATCTGCGACTCCAACTTCATTTTTTATTTGGGAAAAGTAGCAAATAAGCCCCCAACGTTGACACCCCTAACGCGTATTCCACCTCGACGTATCGTTCGGGGCGTATATAACCCCAACCTATCTTAAATCGTGCAAATATACCCTACGTCTAACAGAGTTTTTAACGCCATCATTCTTTAATATTTTTCTTAAAATTGATTTTGTGTGGGAACCACTTTTACTTTAATTTAATTAGGTTAGTCAATTATGGCAACTCATCCCAACTTCACGGCGGCGCCACTGCACGCCACCATCTTCTAGGTACAGCACCTCCGCCCTTCTCTCGTCGCACATCGATCAGCTCCCTCACCATCATCTCCACCTCATCTGCCGCCACAAATTCTTGGACCAACCCGCTTTTCAGCGTGATCCTCATCCCCACGCCGAGCTCCTCCACCACGAATCTCGCGTTCCGGTCATGGTCCGCCAGATTTCTTAAAACAAATCTGGGTTTTTCTACTTTCCTTTCACTCTGTACTCTCTACTCCATGAACTCGACCTATGGCCCCGGCGGTGCCACCTCGTTATACGGTGACTCAAATTACTCGTCAATTTGATGCTGGAAAACTCCGCCATGGGAGAGACTTCGTCTGCAAATTCGGCGCTGTCTAAAAACGTGGAAGGAAGAAAAGTGGGTCCTACACAAAGTAATAGTAGGTCCCACACAAAAGTAAATAAACAAATAATTATAAAGAGTGACGCCGTTAGGAAGCCTGTTAGACAGAGGGTGTATTTGCACGACTTAATGCACGTTGGGGTTGTATACGCCCCGAACGATACGTCGGGGTGGAATACGCGTTAAGGGTGTCAATGTTGGGGGCTTATTTGCTACTTTTCCCTTTTATTTTTTACATTTTGAACTTTTTTTTATCTGACTCTGGAAAGTGAAAACAGAATTTTCAAAGAAACAAACTCCACAAAAGTCGAGTAATTTACCAAGTCCATATTCACAATCCTAACAAACCAACAGAATATCAGAAACCCTCTTAATCTTGACGCCTCCTCTATTTACTATATATATATATAATAATTAAAAACAAGAAGACTCCTCCCTTTTCCTTTTCCTTTTCCTTTTCCTATGCGCGAATTGAATTCCGATTCAGCCCAAAATCAGCAAGCATGACTGTCAAGGGCGGAACAACTCCCGCCTGCGCCGCCTGCAAATACCAACGCCGCAAATGCAGCCCCACCTGCCCCCTCGCCCCTTATTTTCCGGCCAACCAGCCTAAGATGTTCCAGAACGTCCATCGCTTGTTCGGAGTTTCCAACGTTACCAAAACCCTCGAGAAGCTCAACACCAAGGATCTCAAGGAAGAAGCCATGAAATCCATCATCTACGAGGCCGACATTCGGGAGAGATTCCCCGTCGGCGGCTGTCTCGCCATCATCGCCCAGCTGCAAAACCAGCTCCACCTCGCCCTCGAGGAGCTCAACTGCGTCCGCGCCAATCTCCGCGCGTGTCGGGATCATTACGGAGTTGTTGGGCAGTTTCCGTTGAGTGAGAACGGCGCCGTTTCGTGCTCCGAGAGGCCGCTGCTGACGTCGGACCATTGTTCGAACACGATGAACATGAGCATGAGCATGAACATGAACAGTAGTTTGGCTTCGATTCAAGCGCAGATGGATGCGCTCGCCATTCAAAACAAGAATAGTTTTGATTTCGAAGCGCAGCAGTTTAACGGTTCCCCTATCTTTGATGACGGACAAATTTATAATAATCAAACTAAAATCGAAGCATTTGAATCGAGGTATAGTACGTGCATGATAATTTTAATTTATACGAGACTCATTAATTGTAATGGGAGAATTAATTAATTAATTTGTTTTTGCATGGGGCAGCCCGGATGAAGAGCACGGCTGCCGGAGAGATATGAGGACTGCAGCTGCAGGCTTCAGCCTCACTACTGTCAATTAAAGTCCGGTTTACATTTTGTGAGGAGGCCTCCTTCCATTTCTCATTCCTTTTCATTCTTTTTGATCGATCATATATTCTCTTCTTTGTATACTTCCTCCGTCTTATTTTATTTGTTTCGTTTGTTGTTGAATATATGTAAACTTATAAAATAATAAAATGAACCAAATGCAATGGAAGACGGTGAGAATACATTTTTATGTATCCATTTTCTTATCATAGAATACGAGGATCAATAAATAATAATTTCAATTTCAGAACGTGTTATAGGATTTTACGTATTTCTAAAAGTGAGTTTCATCTCCTTATAATTGTTCAAAATCAGTGTTAGAACAATGAGTTTTGGCAAAAAATAATTGACTATTCCCTCCGTCCCGTTCGAAACGTTACACTTTATTATTTTATACCTTATATATATATTTAGAAATTGTAACATCTCGAACAAGGAAAAGTAGTATTTGAAAAGATGGATTAAATTGAGACAAATTGTAAGCTTGTTTATAACCGCTTCAAAGTTGGCTGGTGATTCATGGGATTGCTCACACTATAGCTAAAATGACTTATGGATTGTTTTGTTGCACGTGAATATGATGAATCTCCAACTCCTGAGTTTTCTTCGAATTCCATGACTTTGTAAGCAATAACATTAGACAAAAACTTGGGTGAGGTCGGCCACATAGTGTGGCCGGGTCAAAGTGTCAATATTTATACAGAAAATCCAGAATAGCAACTGTTGAAAATTTGGTTTTAGACCAAATAAATAATAATTAATATTTAATTTATTACGTAAATTAAATATTAGATTATTGTTCTACTCGTGGAGTAGATGAACGTGGTATATTTATATGCTCAAAACTGATTTCCGGTGAGTGAGATATAAATGTTCAAAGTTTGGTGGAGAGTTACTTCATTAGTTAATGAAGTGTAAGTTATACCACATTGATTAAATATTAATGTGGTGTGCTGTTTAAAAGTGTGTAAACATGTGGGCTTAATAACAAGTGGGCCAAGTAAGTGGAAAAGTGTGTGGTTGGGCTCTCGCGTGAGCACACACTCGATCCGGCCCCGCCGTCCGTGCCGGACGGCTCCGGCTCCGGCCTCGGCCTCGGGTTCAGGTTTCGTGGCCGTGGACTTGGATCTTGGCAATTGGTCCTTTGGGTGGTCCTTTGGGCCTTTGGCTTGGGCTTAGGGCCTTGTGTACTATATTTTTTGGACCACAAAATATATAGTGTTTTGGGCCATGTGTGGAAGCCCAATTGCCTAGCCCAATTCTAATGAGGCCTACCCGTCCAGCCCAATTCGTGGCCCATCCGGAAGAAGACTCTGGAAGGTGTCTCTTCAGCTGAACAGTCAGCCTTTTCCACTCCACCACTAACCCACTACCTTAGTGGCTGTTAATGCCTTTATGGCATTGATGTCCCTACTGAATGAGCAGCCTATAAATAGAAGGCTCTGCAGGCCATTCTAGGACACACAACTCAAAGCATTTTGCATCCTCTCTTCTACTGCATTCAGTTTTTGAGCTCAGTTCCTTCGCCTTTTATTTCCAGTTTTATCTTTGGGGACAAAGCGCCAAATCCGTGAGCACTACCCGGGGCGTAATTCGTCTTGCGGAAAGAGGGTTTCCTCGACTCGACTTCAAATTTCACTTTGTTCGTAGTTTTTTCTTATTTCACTTGTAATCTTCGATTGTATTGTACGCCCGGCAAGTTCTACTTTTCCAACATACGCAAGACGAATTAGTACTTGCCGTTCCAAGGAGTTTGAAGTTAAATCACCTATTCGAAGATGACAAGTGCTGCCACTTCCACCGACTCGTCCATTGGAGCTTCAACATTGCCATCCACCATGTCCGCCACTGTTCCGTCAACAATGACTACTTCATTGCCAAGCTTTACAACAGCATCTGCAATGAATTCAAACACCGGAGGTTCGACCATGCCTTCAAGTTCGTGGGCTTTCAATAACCCATTTCTGTCAAGCGGTGGTTCTGCTTCAAGCGGCACCGTGGGTTCCACTTTTAGTGGAACTGTTGGAGCACCTTTCATGGGCTCAACTGTGGGGGCGGCCTATGGGCCTAACCCAAGTGGCTCCCTGATGGGAGCGAGCTCGGCACCAAGGGTGATGCCACCCGCCGAGAAACCGCCGAAGTTCGGAGGAGCCGACTTCAAAAGGTGGCAACAAAAGATGTTGTTTTATTTAACAACATTGGGGGTGGCGAACTTCCTAACGGAAGATGAACCACCTGTACCAAGTGCGGAGGAGGCCAACTTCCATGTTCGAGCCTTCTACGACAATTGGCGAAATGGAGACTACTTGTGCAAGAATTTCATCCTAAATGCCTTGGATGATAGCTTGTACAATGTGTACTCCGGTGTCAACACCTCCAAAGGAATTTGGGAGGCGTTAGACAAGAAGTACCGTAGCGATGATGCGGGTACGAAGAAGTTCGTGGTAGCACGATACTTGGATTACAAGATGGTCGATTCTCGACCAATGATGGAGCAAGTACAAGAGTTCCAACTCATTGTACATGACGTCCATGTTGAGGGGATGGTCCTTCCGGACGCGTTCGTGGTTGCAACATTGATCGAGAAGTTGCCCCCTCATTGGAAGGACTTCAAGAGCTACCTTAAGCACAAGCGAAAGGAGATGACTCTTGAAGACTTGATTGTGAAGCTACGCATCGAGTCTGATGTGCGCGATCAAGACAAACCGAAAGCACCGTCTGATGCCAAGGTGAATTTGATGGAGAAGGGTGGTCCCTCCAACAAGCGTGATCGACCAAATGCCAAAGACAAGGGTAAGGCGAAGGGACCATCGAAGAAGTTTGATGGTGATTGCTACAATTGTGGCAAGCATGGGCATACTGCGAAGGACTGCAAGAAGCCCAAGAACAAGAAGAAGAAGAAACATGCTGCCAACGTCGCCGAAAAAGATGGCGAGTGGGTGAAAGAAGACTTTACGGCTGTGGTCACTGAGGAGGTCAACCAAGTCGAAAAGCCGGGAGGCTGGTTCATCGACACTGGCGCTACTGCGCACGTGTGTGCCGATAGGAACAAGTTTGTTACCTATCAAGTTGTTGAGGGGAGGAAGCTCAACATGGGGAACCAAGCTTCGTCCGTGGTTGTCGGAGTTGGAGATGTGGTGCTAAAGCTTACATCCGGGAATTCTCTAACTTTGAAGAACGTGATGCATGTTCCCGACATCCGAAAGAACTTGGTCTCGGGCTCTATTCTAGTTAATAAGGGGTTTAGACTAGTTTTTGAGTCTGACAAGTTTATTTTGTCAAAGAGTGGTACTTTCCTTGGAAATGGTTACCTCTCTGATGGTCTTTTTAGGTTGAATGTATTAGCTATACGCCATGTACCCAAATCTATTAAGAGTAATGAAAATACTACTACTTCCTCTTACATTGTTGAGTGCTCTAATTTATGGCATTGTAGATTAGGACATGTTAATCTAAATGCTATAAAACGATTAGTAAATTTAGATTTACTAAAGTTAAATGAAGTTAACACTCAAAACAAATGTGAAGGTTGTGTTGAGGCAAAAATGACAAAACCACCGTTTCATTCGGTTGAGCGGAGCACGAAACCCCTTGATTTAATTCACACCGACGTGTGTGATTTAAAGTATGTGCAAACTCGTGGTGGTAAGAAGTACTTTATCACGTTCATCGATGATTGCACGAGATATTGTTATCTTTATCTTTTAAGAGGTAAAGATGAGGCTATTGAAGCGTTTAAACACTTCAAGAATGAAGCCGAAAATCAACTAAGTGGTCGAATTAAGAGTATTCGAAGTGACAGAGGTGGCGAATATGTCGCTCCGTTTGAGGAATTATGCAACGAAAGTGGTATAATTCATCAAACGACGGCTCCATACTCACCTCAATCAAATGGCGTTGCTGAACGTAAAAATCGAACTCTTAAGGAGATGATGAATGCTTTGTTGATTAGTTCAGGGCTGCCCCAAAATATGTGGGGGGAAGCTGTCTTGACAGCCAACTATATACTGAACAAGATTCCACTCAAAGGTAAAGATGTTACACCTTATGAGTTATGGAAAAGTTGGAAACCATCGTACAAATACCTTAAAGTGTGGGGGTGTTTGGCGAAGGTTGAAGTGCCTCTACCTAAACAAGTTACAATTGGCCCTAAAACGGTTGATTGTATCTTTATTGGGTATGCACATAACAGCAGCGCCTATCGCTTTGTTATTCACAAGTCGGAAGTACCCGACATGACTGTGGGTACAACGATAGAGTCAAGGAATGCAATATTCTTTGAACACGTATATCCTTGTAAAGACAAGGGTAATGTAGAAACCAATTCTAGCAATAGAATTGAAGGTGAAGCCACGAGTTCTAAATCCGAGGATGAAGAACCTAAGTCACGCAAACGACAAAGGTCTAATCCGGAAGATAGTGAACTGAGACGTGGTAGTAGAGTTCGGAAACCAAAGCAATTTGGTCCGGATTATGTAGTGTTCATGTTGGATCAAGAACCTACGACGATCAAAGAAGCTTTTTCTAGATCGGACAGTCCGCTTTGGAGAGAAGCGGTACAAAGTGAAATTGAGTCCATTAGGCAAAACCACACTTGGGTGCTGGTTGATTTGCCCGAATGGTGTAAACCCTTGGGGTGCAAATGGATCCTTAAAAGGAAATACAAAGCCGATGGATCAATTGACAAGTACAAGGCCCGTTTGGTTGTCAAAGGGTTTAAGCAGAAAGAAGGGTACGATTATTTCAATACCTATGCTCCTGTAACAAGGATTACATCCATTCAGGTGCTTCTCGCAATTGCTGCATTGCACAATCTCGAGATACATCAAATGGATGTGAAAACTGCTTTCCTCTATGGAGATTTAGAGGAGGAAATCTATATGGAACAACCAGAAGGATTTGTAGAACCTGGCAAAGAGAAGAAGGTTTGCAAACTGGTTAAGTCCCTTTATGGATTGAAGCAAGCGCCACTTCAATGGCACTTGAAATTTGATAGTGTGATGCTATCAAATGGTTTTAAAATAAACGAATGTGACAAATGTGTTTACATTAAGAACATAAATAACGGATATGTTATTGTGTGTCTTTATGTAGATGACATGTTAATTATGGGTAGCAATATCCGTGTAATTAACGAAACGAAAAGCATGTTAAAGAGGAACTTTGACATGAAAGACTTGGGTTTAGCGGATGTTATTCTTGGTATGAAAATACTAAGGAAATCTGATGGGATTGTCTTGTCACAATCTCACTATTTTGAGAAAGTGCTCAAGAAGTTTAACGCTTTTGATAGCGTGCCCGCTAAAACTCCTATTGAACTTAATGTTCATTTGAGCAAGAATCGAGGTGAGTCGGTTGCTCAAGAAGACTATGCTCGTGTCATAGGGTGTTTAATGTATCTTACAAATTGCACTAGACCCGACATAGCATGTGCCGTTAACAGATTGAGTCGTTACACGAGCAATCCAAGCAAAGAGCATTGGAGAGCTCTTGTATGAGTTTTGAGATACTTGAAGTATACTCAAAGTCATGGGCTACATTTTTTGAGATACCCCCCGGTACTTGAAGGGTACTGTGATGCGAATTGGATTTCGGACACGAAAGATTCACTTTCTATAAGTGGGTATGTGTTTACTATTGGGGGTGGAGCTGTTACGTGGAGATCCACAAAACAGACGTGTATAGCCCGATCCACCATGGAGTCCGAATTCATAGCTTTAGATATAGCTGGTGAACAAGCCGAATGGCTAAGAAACTTTCTTGAGGACATACCATGTTGGGAGAAACCATTGCCTCCGGCGATGATTCACTGTGATAGCCAAGCGGCTATTGGTAGGGCAAAAAGTGGTTTGTATAATGGTAAGTCTCGACATATTCGTCGACGACATAATACCGTGAGACATTTGATCACAACTGGGATTATCTCAGTCGACTATGTAAAGTCGTTGGATAATCTAGCGGATCCACTAACCAAAGGGTTAAACCGTGATCAAATGAATAAGTTGCTAGAGGGAATGAGAGTAAAATCCACAAATTAAGAACTATCATAGTGGTAACCCAACCATGATGATTGGAAATCCCAAGAACTTGGTTCAAAGGGAAAACTAAGCTATGAAAGTTCGTGTGAAAACACTCACATTTATCTATTCCTTAGAAAGCGTTTGAGTGCTGAAAGCTTGCCTAGTGGTGAGGTTAAGTCTATGACTTTTAATGATTCCTAAATACTTCGAGGAGGTTGAGTATGGCAAGATACTCGGTAAAGAATCACCTATGTAAGTGTGAAGTGAGGCCGCTTCGTTAGATACACTTATGAATCCAAAGGGGTGTTCAAGGCCGAAATGGACACAAAACGTGAGAACGGATGAGGTTGAGGTGTATAAGCGTTAACATCGTTGTCTCGGTGCACGCCATGGAGGGATAGTTCAAAGCATTGCGCTACTATGCCGCCTGTGTACTCGATGGTGTTGATTATGGAAGGTTCAAAGCCACAAACTACCTATCCTAATACTTTTATACCTCGTGAGGACTGAGCTCTTGCATTTGCATACATTTGCATATGGCTATCTCACTCATGTGGGGGAATGTTGAAAATTTGGTTTTAGACCAAATAAATAATAATTAATATTTAATTTATTACGTAAATTAAATATTAGATTATTGTTCTACTCGTGGAGTAGATGAACGTGGTATATTTATATGCTCAAAACTGATTTCCGGTGAGTGAGATATAAATGTTCAAAGTTTGGTGGAGAGTTACTTCATTAGTTAATGAAGTGTAAGTTATACCACATTGATTAAATATTAATGTGGTGTGCTGTTTAAAAGTGTGTAAACATGTGGGCTTAATAACAAGTGGGCCAAGTAAGTGGAAAAGTGTGTGGTTGGGCTCTCGCGTGAGCACACACTCGATCCGGCCCCGCCGTCCGTGCCGGACGGCTCCGGCTCCGGCTCCGGCTCCGGCCTCGGCCTCGGGTTCAGGTTTCGTGGCCGTGGACTTGGATCTTGGCAATTGGTCCTTTGGGTGGTCCTTTGGGCCTTTGGCTTGGGCTTAGGGCCTTGTGTACTATATTTTTTGGACCACAAAATATATAGTGTTTTGGGCCATGTGTGGAAGCCCAATTGCCTAGCCCAATTCTAATGAGGCCTACCCGTCCAGCCCAATTCGTGGCCCATCCGGAAGAAGACTCTGGAAGGTGTCTCTTCAGCTGAACAGTCAGCCTCTTCCACTCCACCACTAACCCACTACCTTAGTGGTTGTTAATGCCTTTATGGCATTGATGTCCCTACTGAATGAGCAGCCTATAAATAGAAGGCTCTGCAGGCCATTCTAGGACACACAACTCAAAGCATTTTGCATCCTCTCTTCTACTGCATTCAGTTTTTGAGCTCAGTTCCTTCGCCTTTTATTTCCAGTTTTATCTTTGGGGACAAAACGCCAAATCCGTGAGCACTACCCGGGGCGTAATTCGTCTTGCGGAAAGAGGGTTTCCTCGACTCGACTTCAAATTTCACTTTGTTCGTAGTTTTTTCTTATTTCACTTGTAATCTTCGATTGTATTGTACGTCCGGCAAGTTCTACTTTTCCAACAGCAACAGACTCTGTGATCTATGGTGTAATTTGTAATTAGTTTATGAGTACCTCTGGTACCTGGTACCGTTCTTCTCTTATTTATAAAGTTTAATTTTCTGATTAGAAAAAAAAAAAAAAGGAAAAAGGTTAGAATTCATCTATTTTTGCACATGTCTCATATCAATTACTTCATCTATCCCATTTCATTAGTCTTATTTTATTATTTTATAATTATTTCATATATACAATTTATGAAACTAATAAAGTGGGATAGAGAGAATATTTCATTTTGATTTCAAAATACTCATTCTCAACTGATTGAGATCCACAAAAAAAAATTGAACACTATTTATTACAAAAATTACAAAATGTGCCCAAATATTAAATCTCCCACGCAAAAGGAAAAAATAAAAATAAAATAATGAGTAACTCGTGACGTGTTGAGCATAAGAAACTGAAAAACCGAACCGATCGACTATTTAGACCAAGCCCGATCCGAAAATATGGGTAACCGAACCGTATGGTTCGGTTTCGATTTCTATGCCTAAGAAACTACGGTTAACCGAACCGGTAACAATTAAATAAATATATAATTTTATATATATACATATTATATTATATATTATATATATATTAATTAGATATTACTAATAAAGTTTGAGAGAAAATCACCTGATTCTGAGTATTGATGGAGCCAAAAGTTGATAAGCAATTAATGGTAACTCGATTGTTAGTTTAAGTTATTGCAAAGCTTATTGTATTAGGATTATGCAATTTAATTTCATTGTTTTTTAATTTTTGTGAATTATTTATTTTGCATGTATATTCTACGATATGAATTCTTTCAAATTTTCCTATTATGAAGATAGAAAATAGAATATTTCTTTTATTTATAGTTAACCGTTAGATAAACGGTTAACCGACCCGATTTTTAAATTAACCGCTTTCATAATTTTTGATCTTTATTTTTTAATTTATAACGGTTAACCGATCCAATAAAAAACCGTATGATCAATTTTTTTAGGTGTAAAATGGACGGTTAATCAACCCATGCGCACCCCTACGTTAGAGTGAGAGACGTGGGCGCAGCCTATAAAGTGTTGGCTTCAGATTCAAACATTGCTTGGGAGATTCTATACACACTCCGTTTCGGTCCGTTGCATTGCAATAATAGTAATAACCAATTCTCTTCTCAATCTCATCCCAATTTTCTTCAATTTCCATGGAAGATCTTCCCGCGCCTCTTCTCCTCGAGATCCTCGGCCGCCTCTCCGACTCCGCCGACGTCGCCCGCTGCCGCGTCGCCTCCCGTGCCCTCAACTCCGTAGCGCCGGAAATCCGCTCCGTCCACCTCTACTGCTCCCACCTCCGCTACGCCAAGTCGCGATCCCCCCTCACCAGGTCCTCAATCACGCCTTTCAAACAAGTTTTCTGCAGATTAATCTCCGAGTTGCAGACTGTGGAGCGCGTCTCCGTCGGGGTCGAGAAGCCTCTGCGCCTCGTGGCGTACGACGACGTCGAGGACGAGGATGATGATTTGTTCCTTAGCGAATCCAATTTCGTCAAGGCGTGGCTGCCCAAGGTTTGCCGTGATTTGAAGTCGGTTTCCATATCTGATTTTTGGGTGCAGTCGTGCTGGAGGCGAACCGATGTGCTTTCCCTAATTTCTTCTTATTGTGAGCTGAATTTCTCATTTCCTGCTTATCTACTATTTCTTATATTGTTCATATGGCTATACTGCTTCGTATAATTCGGCTGTTTTATATGTGAAGTGTGCATTAGTATCTTTGGAATTTTGGGAATCTGATATTCTATTAAATTGTTCAGAGTTAATCCTGGGAGTTGAGTAATGATTGAGATAGGAGTTGGTTTTTCATATATTCATTGCCAAATAAGTTTAGAGCAATAATCAATGGAAAAGGTAGAAGCTTTTAGTGATTGATTTTATTTACTCTTGAATTCTGTATTCAACCCTAATCAGTGTGTTTCCTAGTTTGTTAACCTCTGTCCTGTAACATGATTTTATCTGAGTATCTAAAGAGGATTGAGAATGCTTTGGTTATCTGTAAATCGTTAGATGATCACAGAAAAACTGAATTTGGAACTTTTATTTTCGGATTTGCAGGCTCTGAACTTCTTGAGTTAGAAGTTAAGAATGCGTGGCTCTCTGTTGATGGCTTGACTCCTATGCCGAACCTCACAGTGTTAACGCTTGAATTCATTAGATTGGATGATGAGAACTTGGAGAAGGTCAATGACAGTTTTCCTATGCTGAAAGTCCTCAATTTAATTGGGGTTGGAGGACTTAAAGAACCCAAGATTCATCTCATGCACCTTAGAACATGCCATTGGTCCGTGTCTAATGCTCCCACGTCTATATCTATTATTGCACCTATTCTCGCCGACCTCACTCTTAAATGTGTGAGGCCGAGTCTTCTTTCCATTGAAACACCATTATTATCCAGCTTGAGTCTTTCTCTTGAGAGCACTTACAACTTGAAAGTGAAAGAATTTTTGGTTTTGAAAAGGCTTCACCTTGAATCTTCAGGCCTCCGCAATCTTCTTGTTGCATTTCCTTCCAGCAGAACTATCGAGAATCTAACTGCTGTCTCAACAAAGTGGGAATCCACAGTTGGAGTTTCCATGTCCATTCTTGAGTTATTGCTCCACGTGTTTCCTAATGTTAGCTGTCTTACTTTGACTTCAAGAGTTTGGTCTGAGTTCGAAACATATCCACGTCTGGACGGGTTAGAGTCCAGGGTTCAGATGAAGGGATTGAAAGAAATTACGGCTTATTTAACTGTGAATGATATTGAGTTTACTTTGTCCACCATTTTCTCCTTACTGGATAGTTGCAGCAGCCTGTCTAAGATGGAAATCCTCATCCACCGCGATGTTGTTTCTAATGTGACAAGTAATCTTATCTCAAGGTGTATGGCCCATTGCACTAGGGTGAGATGGAAATGGGGAATGTGGAAAGAGGGGACAAAAGACACTTGGATTTCCAATGGAATCTAGGAAACTAAGCTTGAACACTTGGTCTCATCTATTCAAAGGAATGGATTTCTAAAATAAATGGGAAGTCACCAGGCGGAGGAGAAAGATCGGGAAAAATGCAAGGCCTCTGAAAAATCCCTGGTAACTTAAGCTACTTACCCGTTAATAACTTCTGCATCATGAGCTTTGAGTTAGTCAGCTGTGGATAATGTTTTTTTTTTTTTTTTTTTTGTCCTTGTTATGATCCTTTAATTCATAAGTTGTCATGTAAAAGTTTCCCACTAAAAGATTGGTTATTAGGAAATGTATATAGTATCGTATGCAGATGGAAATGTAAATTAAAAATTGTCATCTCTACACTTCTTAAGTATCAAGCGAGCTACGGGTTAAAGTGATAAATGCAAGTTTGTGTAGTCGCTACTTTGGTTGTGAACTGGGTGGTAAGTCCCCGCCCCTATACAATAATGATCAAGGGCGAGTAAACGGTTAAAGTGCATTGGTTTTGTTTCATATGTCATAGAGCTTGCTGAAATGCGACCTTTAATGTGTTGAATAATTTCTCGAATCCATGGTTCAATCGAGTATAATTTGAGAATATGGATTACTATGCAACCTTTAATTTCTCGAATATAAGAAATAGTTTTGTAAAAATTGAAAGAGTTTATATCTAATTACAAAAAAAAATTAAAACCGAGTTAAAATTACAAAATGAATCAGAATTTGTGATTTAAATTTATAATTTTTCCATAAAAAACTGAATATTATATTCAAGATTTTTACTGTGAAATCACCTCGTTCATTCTTCAATATAATATACCAAATATTGAAATAGAGTAGTTAACAATTCAATCTAATAAGTACTGTATACAGTTAGAAAAATCACTTTAGCAGTGGCTAGCCATTGACAATAAATACACACCCCCAAAATAAAACCCTCAATTATGATCAGGGGCGGGGGCGAAATTAGAAAAATTGCTTAGTGGAGCTAAGTTTTTTAAAATTTCAAATCTAACACACCACTACTATAATTCAACTTGTAGGTGGGGATTTTAGTATAAAAAGCCTAAGACAATGCCAATTTAAGAGAAACCGGTCTACAACAAAAATAACCAACCTCAACTCCCTAACGAAGCCAACCTCATATTTTCATCATTAAAATATGTACAACATCTAATCAACTAGAACATAGCATGGACCCACTCTAATACAAGGAAAAACTTGGTTATCGATGAAGCAGAATGCATCCCATCAAGCATAATCGCAGTATGCATGTCAAGAACTGTGGCAAGTGCTGGACATAAGAGATCAATTCTGTAGTAGGTCAAAAAAATATTAGTAAGCCTTGTACGCATACATGTATCCGCGCAGTTTCCTGACTTCTTCAGATGACTCGCTGAGTAAACCATCCACATATAGGCAGATTCCAGCTCCACTGAAAATTTTTAGAGCATGGCTTTCAGTTAGTGAAACAAAAATAAGAAGTAACTAGATTCTGTTCTGAATGGAATTGAAGTCTTTGAATTAGGGGGTGGGGTCTACCCCAATGGTGTCAAAGGAACCCACAAGATATCCCATCTAAAGTTTGCCAACCTGCATGAGAAACATCAGTTGGAATATGAGAAATTGAAATCATACACAGCATAAAATGCTTCTACATGTTCTTTGGCTTTAATATCCTGGAGTCTTGAACCCATGCCAATTCATATAAGCCACGGATAGGAAAATAATAAATTAGCTTGGGAAATTGGTGATAATTAAGTGATAACTATTCAAAATTGAAGCTACACATAATAAATATACATTTCAAGCAAAATTGTAATCAGAGTAGACAATCTGCAGTTTGACGTCCAAAAATGAGTTATATTTGTAGGAATTTACTACATAAATCAACTGCTCACCTCAGCATGTGACGCAACCAGAAGATTGCCAATAATGTACCAGGGAGAAAAGAGTACCAAAGCCAAAGCCGATGACGTTTTGAGTTATGCATAAGGCCAGTGATGATCATTAAACATATGAGAACAGCTACCAGCTCTGGAACATATTGTCAGCCAAAATATAGTGATGTTAAGATCTTAAATTTTAATATAAACATTAGTCCCAACATAATATCAATATCATTAAATAGAGTTATCACTAATAGAAGTAAGGCGCGGTGAATTAAAAAGTAAGATCTAGCTTGACATGTATCACAGTACATAAGTAAACTTCCACGTATGCAGGATAAGCCAGTATTTTGTCATTTGATGACCATATTGATAAGCCTAAGAAAATTACTAGAAAGTAGGACAAGGAAAAGCTGAGAGCTTATATAGGTCCCAAGTCAAGGGTCGAGGTCAGTTTACACGATTCCAATTCATATACCACAATCATTTATCTGTTCTTTAATAGAATCCATCAAATCATGAAAAGAGCCCAGCAGTTACAAATAAGCAGATGATATAATATGCTAATCATGCATATAGAAAGAAAGTGCACAGAGTAAATGGATTATGAAGCTAACCTGCAGCTACAATGCTACCTGAGCCAATCTCATACATGAAGTATGCGTGATACTTCTGCAAATACGAAAATAACAAACATGAGAAGAAATATCAACACGAGGATAAACCCTTAACCCTTAGTTCACTTCCTATTAATTTGGCTGAATCTCTTCAAGTATTATGGAGTGACCAAGCAAGAAATGACGGAGTATTATCCATCCATATAAAATCAATCTCATATACTGCTATAAATGAGACCGATTTGCTCCACCCATTAGTTCAACTACAGCTTTAATGAGTGTAGACTTGGCAAATTAGCAAGAAACATCGACTTGAAGGTCCTTCATTTCATATCATTCAAAAGGAAACGCCAGTTCAAAGTAAACAAGACAAAATCTACGAACTCAGTATCCAAATGTCAGCAACTTCTTAACACTGTACATTAACTACTCCAAGGTCTCCATGTTCGAACAAAATCAACTGAAAGAAGCATACTAACAATGTATTCCCTAAGGACCCCAATTGCTTCAAATTATTCTATTAATAGGGTAAGAAAACTATCAAATTACTCAAAGCCATCATGATGAATATTACATACAAATAATTAAAGGTGACATGAATTAAAAGAATAATTATAAAACAAGGTGTGAGATCAAATGAAAGGAGAAATACCAAATCCCAGGGAGAATAAGCCTGCTGAAACATTGAATAAAGCAGGAAAACCATGTAACATGAAACCAGCCCGGCGAAAACACTCTACAGCAAAATCACAATGGGAAAAAAAATATAAATCATTAATCCAAAGAAGACATTATTCAAAAGAATAAGAAAAATATAAACACACACACACACACACAGAGAAAGAGGAGTAAGTAAAGGTATGTGGTGAAGAGTTTAGACACAAACCCTCCATAGAAGCGACTGGTGGGCGTGAATCTTCTCGAGGGAGCGGACCAATTCCTCTTGCTCTGCATATGCATACACCATTAACCAATCTAAGCAACTGAAATGAATTGTTTTCATTTTCAAATCAGAATTCGAGAATAAACATAACAGAAAATCACCTTGGATATCGATCGGACGGGAGTCGTCGCGAGTGGGAAGAGAGTAATCGTCGTCGTCACCAACCGATTTTCTCAATTTCCTTGCGACCTTATGCATTATTCCTCCCTATTGTATTTCTTTCTTTTTTTCGCGATATATAATTTCGTAATTTCGGTTTGAAAATTCCGAACTTCGACTCTCACAAAAAAGAACAGAAAAAAAATTGAATACAAATGGAACTCTTGTCGAACAGTAATACAAGAAAATAGTCAAAATATGAATTATAGAAGTATTATAATTGCCGATTACCTATTAGTAATTTTTTTATTTATTATTTATTATTTATTAAGACACTCGTGGCCCGAATAACTCGAGTCAAAAGCGTGCTAGAGTCACTCAAAATTTTTTTAACCCGAACGCACCGAACCAAATAGCACAACAACACAATAGAGCTAGCCCTGCAAAATGGGCGAGTTGGCCTGAAAAATTTTAGCCTGACTCAATCCGAATCGAACCGAACGGATTGGTCCTATAGACATCCTAGATAGCCACTTTCTACTTACGCAAAATATACAAAAGTAAAAAAAAATTATGGTGGGAAAATGAAGGACAGGAGAATGATGAAAAAATGGGAAAATATTATTTTGTCCCATAAAAAATTATCTATAAAAAAGAATATGAGAAAAATAGGAATAAATGGGAAAAAATTTCTTTTCAATCTTTTCCCATCAAAGAACACCCCTTGGAATAAAGAAAAATCTTGAAATTTTATGGGGTAAATAAAAAAAAAATTGGGGGAATCCACTTTCTTAACTGCTTGCCGTGTGCTCTCAATTCTCAAATCCCACCTCACGACTCGAATTTCATTTTCTTCAATAGCAGTTGTAATAAGACCCAAACTTTCCCAATACTACGCGCTTAAGGAACTCTCTCTCTCTCGTTCAAATCAATTCTCGAATTCTTAACGCTGATTCTCAACTTCTACCAGTTCTTCCATTTCCCAGGTACTTCTAATACTATTTTATTTTATTTACCCTATTCTTTTTGGCAGAAGATTACACTCAGATGTTTCCCCTGTTTGAAAACTGGTTGGGATTAGCTCGAAAGTTTTCGGTTGCCTTTTATGTACTGTCGATGCTGATTGATTCTGATCTTACTCGGATTGTTTTTTCAGAAGAGCGAAAAGTTTGATTGAGTTTTGAAGTTTGATCCGATCGAGTCAAAGATGTTTTCTCGGATTCTGGGAAAACCTAAGGAACAGTCGAGTAATGCACTCACCAGCCTTGACAAATTAAACGATGTATGTATGTATGTTTCATGGATTTATTTGACGAATTCAGGCCGTTGTTGCAATTGCAAGGGTTTTTTTATGGTCATCCCTTTTTCGTATTTGGATTATTTTGATGAGGATTTATCTATCTATAATCGTAGAGGAATTATTTGGATGCAGCATGCCGCTGATTATGATTGGATATGATAATTGCAAAGGTTGCTTGCCTTGTCTATTTCCCGGAGCTGATTGCCATATATCTCAAAGGGATTTAGTTCAACATGATTTTGACAACTATCGCGATCATATCTCTACTGGAGATTATACGATTATAAAATTTAGTTTTAATCAATGGATTGTTGAGCTTTTCTGATTTCATCCTTCTTTTTCAAAGTAAATAGATGAAGTTCTACAAAAGATTCTTTCATTGTATGTAACTGAATATCTGGCTCGTCATCTGTTGGATGGACTATGCGTATCATAATGTAGTGGTATCAGCCACTTGACAGTTATCACTTCAAGCATGCTTGCTAAGAGTGTTGGGGACTGGGAGGGGGCATATTGTACTGTTTCTTCAGCGTTTCATCAAAAAGGAAAGAGAAAACCTAGTTAAATTTGGAGATCATTATCAAGCATTTATATGTTTCTTTAACTTCACACAAGTGAAGATCAAAGGAAAAATGTGACTTTATTGTACAATCCATCTGTGTATAACATCAGGCTAATATGTTAGTAAACCATGAGTAAACATTATTTTTGTTGATTAGGATGGTAAATGTTCTGTGTGCTACTGCTTTGATGACCAAAATACTGATTGACACTAGTGTTACTTTTATCTTTGTATGTGCATCTTTGAACGAAAATATTGATGTCTTTCTACATGAATCATCATATGTGGTTATTTTTTCTTGTATAGACTCTTGAGATGCTCGAGAAGAAGGAAAGCTTGCTTCAAAAGAAGGCATCGGCAGAGGTAGAGAAGGCCAAAACATATACAAAAGCGAAGAACAAACGAGGTATGGTACTTGTTGGTTATTCTGGACTCCGCTGACTAGATTCCTGAAATTTTACTGTACGTGGTGGTAGAATATGTTAGAGGGGAATTTTATTTTTTTATGTTTATAAATTATTGCTTAGTCGGTTAGTCCAACTTTAACAAACAATGACATATCATCAAGCTTGTTCTTGGGAATGTATTAGAATCTGTGGCATTTCTTGTTTGCGTATGTTTATTGCTATACTCTTAAAAAAGTATTAGAGGTCGGGGCTTTGAATTAAGTTAAGTTATGCACAAACTTGTTGAGGTTGCTATTTGGTAGATTTCCTGAGTTAGAGTCTACAGCTCTTGGACTTAGATTCATTATCTTCACATCCTTTGTCTTTTCCAGTTTTGGTAGAATGAAGTATATTAGACAGCCCTGTTTTTGCTTATATTATTCATTACATGTTTGTGTCAAAGTTTGTCCTTGCACTTATTGATAATTTAGGTGCCAGAAGTTCATGAAATGCAATCTTAATTAGTTCAAATGTTGCGGAATCTTTGTCTGTTGGACATTCTTTAAGTAATTTCTTCATTGTTAATGTCGGTTACTATTAATCAGACATAGTAAAGTTCCATGTAACATGAGACACTTACTTTTGCAAGAAAAAACATAATCGTGCAGCCGCTATACAATGCTTGAAGAGGAAGAGACTCTATGAAGAACAGATGGGGCAGCTAGCAAATTTCCAGCTGCGCATCCACGATCAGGTTCAATAAGTGTTATTTATCTATTTATGTTCTTTTCTGAAAGGATATTATCCCGGCAAAAGTACTCATGTTTTCTTCATCCTCGCAGATGATATTGCTAGAAGGTGCAAAAGCTACTACTGATACTGTGGATGCATTAAGAAGCGGAGCAGCTGCTATGAAAGCAATGCAGAAAGCCACGTAAGTATATTGAAAAACTAGGCAATTATTTTCTAAAGCATATGGTTAAGATATGGACTGTAATTTTTTGTGTTATCGAAAATGGGATTCAATTGAATGATACTCATTCTAAAATAGGAACATTGATGATGTGGACAAGACAATGGATGAGATAAATGAACACACGGAGAACATGAAGCAAATACAGGAGGCACTGGCAACACCTATCGGTTCAGCTGCTGACTTCGATGAGGTCTTTGACTAATCTTTATATCTTTTTTTATTCATCTGGAGCTTTACTACCTTCATGCTGAATTTTTCTAGTGTCTCACTACTTGTGACTTGTGCAGGACGAGTTAGAAGCTGAGTTAGAAGAATTGGAAGGTGCAGAGTTGGAGGAGCAGCTTCTTCAGCCTGCAAGCACAGCGCCTGCTGCTCCCGTGCATGCACCAGCTGGCAGAGTTCCTGCTCGACCCGCACCTCAGAAGCGTACAGAGGAAGAAGAGGAGCTTGCAGCTCTGCAAGCAGAAATGGCACTTTAAGCACGTTTCTCTGCATTATTGAACAGGTGACTCTCAGTCCATTAAATTAACTGCATTTCATAGTTAATTTGCTACTCTACTCAGCGATGAAGTTGTAGCTACAATTTTATCGAGTGTATATCATCCGTGCCACGCTTTTGTATGAGCTCACGGGTTGTAACATAAAATACATGTTAGAAGTTAGGAGTGTAGTTGTTTGGTCATTGTAAGCTGCAGCATATATGGTCAGCTGTGTAAGATTTTATATATGACTAGACTGAATAAACTTTATTTCTTTCTCCCATTATCTCTCATCCTATTACTCAGTTTGTGGCAAAAAAACATTAGGTATGAGATGAAATTCATGATCTGCATATTAACATAGCTACGCAAGAGAGGCTAATTTAGCATACGTTGCATGGTTTGTTCTAGCCTAAAACTATGGTTGAAGTGGTTGACCTTGTTCAGTTGTTAGCCTAAACTTAGAAAATGCATTGATATGTTAATTTACTAAATTAGAAGGTAACGAATCTGTCGCATTGAGAAAGCAAATGTGACACAACAACTAAAAGAACATCTACTGCATACCCAACACCGCGTGAAAAAATTATGCACATAAGGGAAAGCCTTCACCAATCGGTGGGGAAATCTTCACCGACCCCTACTCTTTTGCATGTCCGTCCATCGGAAAACCCCTCGTCTCCACCTTCGTCTGAAGGCTCATTTCCACCCTCTCAGAGGGGAAATCTATGCGGCCTTGCCACCGCGATGATGAAATGAAGTGGTGGTTTGGTCGGCGGCAAAGAGCAGCCCAGTTTCTCTCATGTCCTTTTGTTGGAAAACCCCTCGCCTCCAACCTTGCCGGAAGGCTCTTTTCCTCCCTCTCAGTGAGGAAATTTACGCTGCCCTGCCACCGCGATGATGAATCGGAACGGTGGGCTGGCTGGCAGCGAAGAGCACCCCCCCCCCCCCCCACCCATCCAAATATTTCTCCACCACTCCCCTGTTGCCACCAGCTCCTCAGATACGTACTTTAGCCGAGGGTTATTCAACCCTATACTGCAGACGACCTCTTTGACGACGAGAATTCTCTTATATCTTCGCCTGGCCCGCCGGCAGCGTGGAGAAAGGAATGGGGAGGGTGAAGGAAAAGAGCCCCAAGCTTGTTCCGTTGGAGAGTCAAGATTCATCGTTTAATATAATTGTCAAACTATTCAACTTTTTACAATTACATTTTAATCTATACGAAATACTAGCAATTAAATGTTTAATTATGAACTATCAGCATTTTTACAATTATGTTTTAAAACTTAATTTTTGATCACTTTCGAATCACACATACAAGGAAACAATTAACTATTTCAAAAGAAAAGGAATGAGTCCAAATTTGAACAACGAACGATTAGTTGGTTCTTGTCAGCAATCAACATATCTTAGTTGTCCCAATTTGAACCCAACGGTCACTCCTCGCTAAATTATGAGCTCAGATTCTCCTCATAATTTTCAATTAATACCCAACATAGAAAAATATTAATTGGCATGTTCTTTTCAAAACAAAGAAAGGTTAAATAAATAAATAAAATTGGACCTGCCAATCATTCTACACGTGCCACAAATTTTCACAATGTTATTTTTTTTGAAAGACAATTTTTTCTCTTTAGACAAAAATTCTCAGAAATTTGAATTTTTAAACAAGCAGCATATCATCCCACTATGCACAGCTCAATCCTACCTGGAAAGAACGTGGGTCGATTCCGAACCGTACACGTGTCGTCAATCAACATGTGCGTGGGCCCTCCACAATCTTGAAACCAAGAATTTGACAGACAGAAAAAGGTTCCTTCCTTTGGATATAAATTGAGTTCCCTTCATTTCTTTCTTCCACAGATTTTCATTCATAGCAAATTTTTTTAGTCTTCAAGATTTCTTTCTAGGGCTTTATTTATTTTTTGATTTTTTTTTTTTATTTTGAGAAAAATGGAGGTCTTGAGATTGTACGTTGTGATGGTAATCATTGCTTTTGTGATTGCATTAATGGCTCCTTCAATCAATGGGCAAGTACCTGAGCCAGCTCCTGCTCCTTCTAGCGATGGTGAGTCTTCTTTTCCTTTTTTTTTTTTATTATTTTTTTTTAACATGCTTTTAAAAGGAGGATCAATAATACTTACTGATTTCTCCAAAATGATTCGAACCCCCGACTTTTTAATTGGAGAAAAAACGTATTACCAATTCTCCAAAATGATTCGAAGCCCCGACTTTTTAATTGGAGAAGAAACGTATTACCAATTCTCCAAAATGATTCGAACCCCGACTTTTAATTGGAGAAGAAACGTATTACCCATTGGGTTTCGATGTCTGAGTCTTATTCTCCTTCAACTTCAAGGCTTAACTTTTTACGATGTTAATTCATCAAATAAATTTGTAGATAAGGTGTTTGATTTAATGACAATAAGAGGTCGGAGCCATTTCAATTTTCATGTGTTTTTTTTATTATTATTAGTAAAAAAAAAGAGTAAATAAATTACTACTCACATTGGTAGTTTGTTTTATACTGATTTTTATACTCTTTTTTTTTTCTTTTTTTTTTCCCCCCTCAATTTCTATTACATTTCTAAATCTTTTGTTTGATTTTGTGCATTGAATAATAATAATAAAGTTGTGATTTATTTATGCAGGAGTAGCTATTGATCAAGGAATAGCATATGTGTTGATGCTAGTTGCTTTGGCTATTACGTACATCATTCATTGATCGCGAATTGTATGAAGCGATTTTCAATTTCTGGGTTAAGTTAGCAGTTCCGCATTTTTTAATTGTGATTCTTCATTCAAACTTTTTATTCTTTTTGGAGTTGGATTGCTTTCTTTTTATTCATTCATCTGCCTATTTTTCCTTTTTCATTAAAATATTCTTTCTTATTCTGAAAATCATCATCTGTATAGATTCGTTGTAACCGTTGGATGAGATATGATTGCACTTCAATAGGAGGGCCACAAGATTTTAAATTAACAGTTCTATTTCTATCGGCCTTTAATTTACTGTTTTTGTAGATGGGTGACTCCGAGTAGTGATCGTGTGATAATGTTGTCTTGTTTCATTCTATTTGGACTATTAATATATTTTATACCTTATATATTAAATATATTTAGGTTAGATGAAACGAAACGGAAAAAATACTACATTAGTGATAACAATGCAATATTTATATATTCAGATTTTAACATATTACTTCCTCCGTCCCACTCGACTTGGCCTATACCTTTTGGGCATAGATTTAGGAAAATTTGTGTTTATAGTAGAAGGTGGTGGGCTCATCTTTTTTAATTGCAATGATTAATGATTAAATCAGCTACTTTTGAAAAAAGTGATATGACATACACTTTTAATTACACCTAATTGGGGTTGTGTCTTATCAAATATAAAAATGACACATATCAAGTGAAACATTCCAAAGTAAAAAATAGGTCAAGTCGAGTGGTATGGAGGGGGTAATAATAAATCTATAGGATATGCTTGCATCAGCCCGGATTCACATTGAGGTCCATTGAATTTATTTATGAGGGCTTCTTTTTAGGTTTTGGGCCAAGTTAATTAATTGAGCCATATAATATTTTGTTTTTTCAAGGCTTGGCCGCACTGTGCGGCCGGACTGATACAAATCTTTGTCTAAATTTAAAAAATAAAAAATTGTATCGAAACCTTTAGTTTGACATGAAAATCACAATAGTTGGAGAACAAACAAGTAAATTATGATAATTAAAATTTTACAATTTAAAATATATTAACTGTGTATTGTAGTTTATATGAGGCCTTAAATTTTTTCCATTTTGGGTGTTATGATTAGGTTATAATATAATATTATTGGGATAGATGGAATCGTATTTATAATCATAGAATAGATTGAGAATGTTTTATTCACCTAGTCATTAATTGAGTAAACAAAAATATAGTGATTATATGTGTTATGAATGTATTGGTCCAGTGATAATAAAATTAATGTTAGAAATTTCAATCTCGAGTTCTTCGTAATACGGTCTTTACATATCATGTCAAATTTGTTAAAAAAAAAAAGTCATAGATTTGCTCAACGAACTAAATATTGTCATTCACTCTTATAAAAATGAGAATAATTACATTATGGTCGAATAGAAATGCCCACCTAATTGATGTGGTTATGGTCATATTTACTGTAGTCATCAGTCATCACTAATGTCACACATATATATTACAAAAATTAAATCTCAACTTAGAGATTTAAACCTTACTTTAAATGAAGCCTACGTAACACTATCAAGTGTACCCCAGAACTTGAAACATGCATAGCATAAAAATTAACTATTGAGAGTCGACATTGATTAGCCAATAATCCCCATTAGTGGATCATTAGTGATCTTGAGTTGCATTTTTTTAGTGTGGGTAAATTTGGACGGCCGCAGACAGGGTTTGGTTGGGCTTCAAATTTAGCAGTTCAAAAAGTATTGGGCCGGGCTAGACCGAGCCGATCACATCTTGAAAATTTGATTTGGCCCAAGACCGATCCAATACTTTTTTGTTAATGAAATTTTATAACATTGATGTAGAGCTGTCAAAGTGCTCAGGCTGGGCCTGGGGTGACCTGGCCAGAAATTCCATTGTAGTAAAATTATATGGACAAAAACTTGTGTCAGCCGGAGGCACCGTGCGGCCGGGCCGAAAGTGTCAATCTTTATACAGAAAAGTGTCAATTTATATGAATAAAAGTGTCAATCTTTAACATAATTATTTTACGAATAAAATGACAATTTTTAAAAGTGTCAATCTTTATACAGAAAAGTGTCAATCTATATGAATAAAAGTGTCATTGTTTTAGCCCGGCCGCACGGTGCCTCCGGCTGACCCAAGTGTGTCCCAATTATATGTGTTGAAATTGAAAAATACTCAGCTCGCTTAATTATTAAAATATTAATTTATTGATATATTAATAACTCTCTGAATTAATAAAAATCTTAGAGATTTTATTGTAAATACAAAATTAGACAAAGCTGTCATCTAGGGGTGAGCACTATTCTCCGAAAACCGAAATTTCGGTTCGGGTTTTTCAAGAATTTCAGTTTTTTTTCTTGGTGAAAATTGGGTTTCGGGTTCGGGTTTTCATTTATCACCCAAAAAATCAAAAACTCAAAATATCATTTATTTTAATTATTACTATTATTATTTTATATATTCATATATTATTATATTTATATATTGGCAATTTATCTATGATGATTGTAATATTTAGTTTGTATTTGACATGAAATTAGTTAATACGTAGTATTTGATATTATGATTTTATGTAGTAGTAAAGATATTATTAGTATTGGTTTTTGATGAAATTAGGCTTGTTGATTAAAGTTAGAAGTGAATAAAGCAAAATATAGATATATTTTTAAATAATTCGGTTTTTCGGGTTCGGATTTTGGTTTTTTTTTTTTTTTCCAATTTTATAAAAAAACTCGAGCCGAAACTCGAATGCTCACCCCTAGTGTCATCCGATTAACAATTATTAATAAGATTTTTTTTAGGGCATTCATGCTCAAAGGAAGAATAAACACACCCTTCCATGAAATCCGAGATAACATCACCAAAATATGGTTACAAAATCATTTCTTCGTTTGTTGGTTGGGGGGGGGGGGGGGGGGGGGGGGTTGTTAGACAAAGTACGATAAATCGAGGAAACTTTCAAAAGATGATTTGAAGGATTAATTATCTTTGGTAAGGTATACTTTAATAATCAAACACACATTATTGTACAATGTCATGATCAAATGAAATAGTCAATGAGTTTCTTGATTTTAATTGGTGACAAAAAATATATATATAGTCGACTAATTTCCGCTAGTATGTACGCAAAATGCAGCAAATGAAGTAGTCAGTCTAAACGATTGAACATGACAACTACATTTTATGTTTTACTTTCTCATTTCATTTCGCGATAGAAGAAATCTTTAGAATTCGAAAAAAAAAAAAAATCAATGTGATGATGATTAATCCCCGGTTGCAATTGCCATTTTGATAAAGCAGCTTATTCGAATCCTTTATTATAATTCTGTGTGACATTTCCTATTACACCAATGGACAATTGTTATATATATATTCATAATATTTCTAAAACTCAATCATTTTTGTTATGGAAAATTTTAATTTTTGATAGTTTTGAATATTGTGAACATGTAGCAATCATCCATTGATGCAAAATGAGATGTCACACGGAATTGCAATAGAGGATCTGAATCCTTGATATCTATTATTCAAATTTGTATAACAAGTTAAAATTAAGGGGTCAATATATGGATCAAATTTGATAATTTTAACCATAATTTTGCCACTAATAAAACTATCCTGCTGGGGGCTGCATGTCCACAAACGCAATTATAGTTACATATTGGGATGTAAAAGCTAGGTTTTCAATGACGATATATGACATGAGAAATATGAAAAGATCTAGATCATTAATCTTAATATAATTTACGGTTCATATATTGATGTAAGCATTGTACACAATAGGCATAATATACTACTTAAGTATCAAATTGTATATAAGTAAACACGGTCATAATGTAAGCATAATTGTATACATATTTAAATATATTATGTATAGATTAGTTAAGCATTTTTTCTATTTCTCACGCGGTTAATATATATATATATATACTCTACTACTTTAGCCTTCGATCTTCAATGAATCAAATATGAACATACAATTTTTTATATGAGAGATCATGACCATCACAAAATAAGATACGAGTATTAATTAAACACAAATTTCCATGCTAACGGTTAAATTGATAAAATAGCATATAACGTACAATCTAACAACTGCAACAACGAACGTAACGTAGCTAATTACAAATAATTAAAGTACAACTATAGTCTATCTATAGCTACCATAAAGTTAAGTAACTACATAACCATCCACCACTAAATACAAACTAAAAAAATCACATTATTCAACACCACTAAAATCAGTTCTTCACCTCCATAAATTAATTCGAAAATCCAAAACTGAGATTGCTAATTTGATAGTCCAAATTTTCATGGAAATCAAAGGCATTATTGAAAATATCAAACCAGCTGAATTCAAAGAGAAACGCTCCTTCATCTTCGGATAATCCATTAATGCTTCCATTTGCATTATTCTCTGCTGAAAATGGAAAATTCTGAGCATTTTCCGGCGCTTCAATGAGGCTAGGAAGTGGGATTTGGGATTGGGAGCTAAGAATTTCATGATAGGAGTTCACATAGTTATCAAATTCCGAGTCGGCGGCGGTGAAGGTGGTGGCGGCGGAGGCGGAGGCGGAGGCGGCCAATAACTTCTTTTTCAACTTGGTGTTCCAATAGTTTTTAACGTCGTTGTCTGTTCTTCCGGGGAGTTGTGAAGCTATCACTGACCATCTACAATTAATAATAATTTAATAATAAAAATATTAATAAGACATAGACATTAATTATATATACATTTTGAAAATTAATTTGGAGTTAAAAAAATATTGAAAAATAAAATACCTGCTTCCAATGTTATGATAGAGTGTTAATATGATGCTGTCTTCTTCCTCAGTGAAGCCCCCATGCTTGATGTGGGGCCTAAGGTAATTTAGCCATCTCAGCCGGCAACTTTTTCCGCAGCGTTTGAGTCCTGATCAGTAACGGAGCCAAGATTTTAGAAATGGGCCGATAATTTTTTTTTTTTTTTTTTTTTTAAGAAATAAGTTTGGACGGACGAATGTAAAAAAAAATAATAATAATAATAATAAATAAATTGGCCCGGGCTTTGTCTCCGGCCCTAGGGCTAATGGAATATACATATATGAATGCATGATTTAATTAGTGAGCACAAAATTTAAACTAAATTTTCTCTAACATGTTATTAAATTGAGGAAATTGAAAGGTAGAAGGGATGGAGGAAGAAATAATGGACCTGCTTTTTGAGGAAGAGAAATCCAGCTTCCAGCAATACCATGTTTCTCAACATAGTTTCTTAGAGTGTTGTCTTCTTCGGGAGACCATGGGCCCCTCTTTACCTTACTTTTGTCACAACAAGGTGCTCTCCCCATTCTACCTCTCTCACTTGATCTCAATTATTGCTTCTCTATTACTCCTATATATAATTAATTTTAGAGAGAGAGAGAGAGAGAGTGTGTGTGTGTGTGTTAGAGACAAATGCTTGGGAAGAAATGGACATGGTTTTAAAGGAGGGGTGAATTAGTGCTTTACTGGGCTTGACTTTGTCAACGCTTTTGTAAGTTTATATCTCCACTTTGATTTTTTTTTTTTTAAAGTGTGATCTTTTCTTCTTGTGTTGGATAAAGGAAACAATGCAACTTGGTCAATTTTTGGTTCATGGGGAGAGGTAATAAAATGTCAACAATTTTATCTTAGGGCATCAGCTGAGGGCCCCACCATATTTTTGCTGTGGTCAGATTGGATATGTTCATACACAATGAAATAGGGAGAAGGAGGACTTCTTCTCCCAAATATCTATATAATACAATAGTAAGAAAAAACAAGGATTTGAAAAAGAAAGAAGAGAAAAATATAAGAAAGTGGAAAGGAAGAGGATTAGTCAGCCTTAATTTAGTTTTTGTTTGATTTGAATGACTTGCTTTACGGGTGCCTTTATTTTATTTTTCTTCTTCCTTTTTCCCCTTTGATTGGGTTTGGGTATTTTCTACGCTAGCTTTGTATATTATTATTACCTAGAAAAGTTCTAATAAGTCGTTAAATGATCTCCTTTGAGGTTTAAGGTTTTAATATCTATTTTCAATATTTATTTATTTATCTATTTTATTATCTGATCTTGGGCCTTACAATAATACGGAGTACTACATATAATTATTTAACTATTTTATTTGGGCCCAAGTATTTAAACTGTTGGATTAAAATTATGATCGCAGGGGCCCATATTTCAATTAATGAGTTTTGATTTAGCCCATTAAGGGAATCCTAGTAACTCTCCTGGCGGCACCACGTAATGGGGAAATATAGATTACTCCGTATTTATTTTCCCTCTTTGTTCTCCGGTTCGCGTTTTGATTCAATGAATAAGATTTTATTATTTTTATAATATTGTTTTTCAGTTTGTTCAATTCAGATTTTATGTACAATTTCCACGTTTAATATAAACAAAATTGACGTGGCATGCCGGCAAGCCACATCGGCTTTCTGTGACCGGAATTTCACACTTGGGCTAGAAAGTGTATATTGTTTCCATTTTCAAAGTTCAAGATATTTTAGCGATACTCCAAAATGTAGAACATAAAGTATACACTAACTCAAAGTTCATTGCACTAACTATAATTTACCCCTTTTTAAAAGTGTTTATTAACGAAACTCTTGCGGAGCTCTTAAGCTCTCTAAAAAATAAACTCAAGATTAATACTCCCTCAATCTACGATCTTCAGACCCAATTTTTATATCAGGACGTCTGCCATCTTTAAATCATTTTCTTTTTTGGTAGTAGACCTCATAATACACTTTAACACTTTACACTTTAACACCTTGACACTAAAATACAACTAAAAAAAGTAGATGAGCCAATAAGTATTCTAATTTAACACTTTAACTTATTAACACACCATAAAAAAAATTAAACTCCGTATCACAATTTTTAGGTCTAAACATTATGGACGGAGGGAGTATATTTTTTTGGTGGATCTTACTTTTTTTCTTTTTTCTTTTTTTTTTTTATCTTCTCTTATTTTGGCATATACGCTTCCTACATGCTTCCTATGTTTAGTCTCTTTTAAACTTATACTCCCTCCATTTCTTATATATTGACACCTTTGGGTTGGGCACGGATTTTAAGGGGAAAAAATTAGGGATGTTAAGTGTGGTTGTTATTGATAGTGGAATCATTATTTTAATATTAAAAAAAAATCTGTTTTTTTTATCTCAGCTTTTTGTTTCTGATTTGTTTATTTTAATTCTTTCTCTTTTTTTTTTCTTTTTTTTTAATAAATCGAGGCCTGCTAAAAATTAACAAGAGGTGCAACAGATTAAACTTACAGGAATTGAATTAGCATGCAAAATAACAAAAACCGAAAATTTACACAACTTTAAAAAAAAACACTTAATCCATTTGCATGATCACATCATTATCCTGAGTTACAACCCATGGCAGCCTTGCTTGATTTGACTGAAATGTAATCAAGCATGTGCTTAAAAATGCTAAGGAAAACTAAGGAAGCTAATTTTCTCACACTATTTCAAATTTAAAATGTGGTGGGAATCATCTTACAAATACAAGCCACTACACTCTATGAGCATCATTTCTCCCAAAAACTAAACAAAAAACAGAAAGAGAGAGTGAGATAAGAGTTCTGAAGCAGAGAAGATGGTGGGGAAGAAGCAGCTATCCATGACTGATAAAAACTTGATTGTGCAATTCATCTTGGTGAAAAGCCCCACAGGCAAGCCACCTAAGGGTCGGATGAAAGAAGCAGAAATCAAGTGGCAGGTATCAAGATCATCCATTCACAGGCTGTGGAAAACTGCAAAACAACAACAACAACAAGGTCAAGCAATACACATTGTGCAAACACAAAAGAAGAGAAGACTTAAACACATACCTGATCCAAGTAAGATTCAAGCCCTAGATCTTTCTGACAGAACAACTTACGAAAGAATGGGAAAAATGTTGGGTGTCAGCCCAAGCACATTATGCCGATGGAAGAAAATTGGTATATTCAGAGCCCACACATCAGCCATTAAGCCAAGCTTAACAGCTGATAACAAGTTTATCAGACTCAGATTCTCTCTAGAGAGCTTAGAGTTAGACAAAATAATGAACAAGCTACAGTTCCAGACAATGAAGAATGTAGTTCACATAGATGAGAAGTGGTTTTACATCACAAAAGGCTCAAACATGTACTACATCACTCCAGAAGAGGAGGAGCCGTACAGAGCCACTCAATCCAAAAAGTTCATTGGAAAGATAATGTTCATGTGTGTTGTTAGTAGACCAATACTAAATGAGGATGGAAGTGTTCTGTTTGATGGGAAAATTGGTATTTTCCCATTTACAGAACAAGTTCCAGCATTAAGGCATAGCAGGTACAGGCCAAGAGGCACATTGGAGACAAAGGCAATCAAAGCAATCACAAGAGATGTCATCAGAAACACCATCATTCAGAAGGTAAATTACACAACTTTTGATCTCAGATTTTAATATCATCACATATCATTTATGCCTCTCACTGTGTATGTACAGATATTACCAGCTATCAGACGAAAATGGCCACAAAATGCATGCAAAACAATCTATATACAGCAGGATAATGCCAAGCCACACATAACAAACACAGACCCTGAGTTTCGAGCTGAAGCAAATAAGGAAGGTTTCAACATTACCCTAGTGCAGCAACCACCTAACTCTCCTGATTGCAATGTGAATGATTTAGGGTGGTTCAATGCAATTCAGAGTCTACAACAGCAAACAGTATGCAAGAGTGTTGATGATCTTGTTTCAGCAGTGGTAAAATCATTCTATGAGTTACAACCACAAACATTGAACAAAGTTTTTCTCCGCCTACAATGTGTACTCACAGAAATCATGAAGTGCAAAGGCCACAACAACTTCAAGGCACCACACATGGGCAAAGATGCATTGATTAATGCAGGAATTCTACTAGAAGTGCTTGAAGTTCCACTTGATTTAGCAATGGAATGCATCAAATACCTTATTGAGAATGGCCAAATCCAGGGAATTCAAGCACTAATAGGTAGATTAGGACTAATGCAGCTAACAGGCATTTTGTAGATGCTAGGGACTCAGTAGTGGATAGGAAGTTAGCATTTTGAATATTGAAATGTATGCACTTTAGTTCTCAAAAGCTAATTTTATGCCTAGCTTTTGATATGGAAAGTGCTTAACTGTAGGCTCTCTCTCAATTAATGCAATGTTTATCACTAAACCATTATGCCTAGCTTCACATAATGAATTCTTGTGTATGCAAATGTAACAAAGCTTTCAGCAGCTAAATACAGTAAAGAGGACAAAGTTTACATGAAAACAATCACATAGGTGATCAAGCAGCATAATCAATCATCTTCAACAACAATAGTGCAGTTACTCCAACCAGCATAATCATCAAAATAACCCAGCAATAGAGAATCCAAAACATGCATTGGGCAGAGAGAGAGAGCACAACTTAAATTAATCAAATTGAATCCCCTTCAACCACAAGATAGCCATTCAGAATTCATTTTCACCGAAAAACATAAGGAATTACACATAGAAAACCTGAACAGGAAGCATAATTTCCAACTAAATCCACGTATTTCACCTAATCAATTAACCAAAACGAGATCAGAATCTAAGCAAAATCAATACACAGACATGTGATAAAAATGTAGGCAAAATTCCACACAACAGCATGTGGAATTTCACTCTTCGCCAGATGAATCAGACACGTAAATGCCCATTTTCTTCATCTGAATTTTAACTTTGAGATTGGCATCGAGACAAGCTTGTGTCAATCCGTCGCCTGCATCCAGCGTTTCCCCACGGGACTCCTCGCCGGCAGCCTCATCTCCAGCCAGACCAGAGAGTTCGATAGAGTGGTTGCCCGAACCATTCTCATCACTAGAAGGGACAGATGCAGACTCCGAAGGCATCGGCGGAGGGTTACACGGCGGAGATAGGGGTTCCGCCGATACAGCAGATTCAGGCGACTTCGGATGAAATGGGGGTGGACGCAAGGAGCCCCACTTTTCAGGCCGGAAAGTGTGCCATCTGTGTCTCGGCGGCGTTGGTGGGCTGTCGGGGAACTCCCACCCACCACCGGCGAAGCCACCGCTCGCAGACGTCATCGCGGTGGCCGGGCGGCGGATGGAGACCCATCGAGACGGAGAGGGCTCGGGTGAAGAATTACTCATCCTCAGAGAGAATGAAGGGAGAGATCTAGGGATTTTGACAGATCCGAAGAGAGAATTGAGAAATTGGGCTCAAATCCAGTAGAAATCTGAAAAATTTAGACTGAATCGAACGAGAACCTCAATTTTGAGAGTGGCGGCGACAAGGAAAAATTAGGGTTCTTGAGGGAATGATAGAGATGGTGAGAGAAGATTCGAGAGATAGGAAAGAAATTGGAGAGACTGCAAATGAAATGAGGGGTTGGTGGGTAGGTTTACCCCTTCCCCTTTTTTTAATTTTTTTTTTCTGCCTGAAAATAGTTAGATTAGGGTTAATTAAACATCACTAATTTTAACTTAAAACTCCTAATTATTTCCTTAAAGGGAAATGTGTCAATTTATGTGAAATGTACTAAAGAGGAAAGTGTGTCAATATATAAGAAATGGAGGGAGTAATAAACTCTATTATCTGAACACCGACAGTTTATTACCTGCTCTCACATTACCTCTTATAAGTTCGTAATATCTTATAGTATATAAGTTCCTAATTAAACTTTTATTGTATGCTTAGGCAAACACCTTTTTAAGATTAGGACCTTTCAATATTATTTTCCTTCTTGCATCACGAAGAACTTTCAGATAATTATTTTTTGTTGGCATCGGGAAAATCAATTGAGATTTTTGATTGTAAATGTGTAACATCTTTTATTATATTAATAGATGATTGCTACTTATTCATAATATTTTTAAAATCAGTATAGTTTAAAAAAAGAAAAAACATAACAAAGAATAATTAATTTTAAAAATATCGAAAACACGTAAGAATCGTCTATTACAATATCAAGAGATATTTTCATGAGCAATATACTGGGGTGTTTGAGAGAGGCCGTAGCCGTATATATGTAGATATCGTGGTGAATGGGTTACGTCACTGACGTGTGCACGTATACCGACATGAAAATAAGTTAAAAAATCTGCTTCAAAGTTTGGGTTAAATTTTAAGGAAATCTCGAAACCTATGGCACTACTACAAATGTAGTACAGTACGTATAATATATTAGTATTATTTTCATTTAATTTATATATGAGGATGGGCACCCACCAGTCCACCACCCACATAAAGGATAAGAACCACATATTTCTACAGGTTTCCAGGCGGTAGCCCTTCCTCTCCAGTCAAAACAAAATCCCATCTTTTCCTAAAGAAAATCTCCATCTGTCCCAAATGCATAAACACACTTTCCCCATTCTTCAACCTTCATTTAATGTGGTTTTATTCTCAATTTTATTTTTATTTTTTTTAAAAAAAAAGGGAAAAAAAATGTATAAATTTCAGGAAAATAGTGTACGGAGTTAAATGAAATTAAATAAAATTAGTCAATCCGTTCATGTCTCAAATAAACGCCCTAAAATTATAATCAAGCTAGATAAAAAATGGTCCAGACTTAGAAAAACAATTTTGTAATATCCCTCAAGTGTAGTCTGTTTTTGAAAGAAAAATAATAAGAATAATAATAATCCCGACCCATTTTATTTATTTATTTAAAAATACGTTCCAATGATCCAGGAAAATACTTGCAGCCGCATCCAGACAAATTTGCGTTTGCGATAATCCGTCATCACCAATTTTTGTAAGAAGAAATCGACATCCATTAATTTAATTCACACAGATTATAATTTACAATAAGTAGCATTGGTGCTATTCAAATTTTATGTAACGCATTGCATAATTAACAAACCTAATAATCGTAGCAAGTATAGCTTGCGGACGCTAATGCTTCCATACTTGACATTGAGCATGCACCGCCCCAAACTTGTAATTTCACTATACAATATAGTGCTCTCAAAAGCCTAGACAAAATTTACTTAGAAATCAGTATTCACAAAATACCGGTTCACCTTCTGAATTGACATATCTGCCCCTGCACGAACCACGTCTATTCACAAAAACCAATCCGTCTTCAATTAATCAGGTCGGCTACCCATTCAACATCTGGGTTTGGGTTTGGATCCGGATCCGGGCCAACCCGATCCAACGGATTCTCTTCGATTAGCTTCTCGAACATCTTGGCCCGCAAATTTCTCCCAGATTCCACCCTCTCCATCGGCTCCTCGCTCTCCAACGCTTCAAAGTACCCGATCCCGGGCCGGGCCTACAGAACGGGTCGGAGTCGTCGGCATGCTTAAATACCCCGGCGGCGCCGCCAGCTTCAGCCGCGGCAACGGGCTACCCCCGAGCCAGGACGACGGCATCGACTTCACCTTGTTCAGTTGCAGCTGCCGCATCGACGCCACCATCTCGCTCACTGACGGCGACATCGGAGGAGACTCGGTCGGCGGCGAAGCCGACACCGACTCCGGCGGCGACACGAACGCGAGGCGGCCGTCGTAGGGCGACTCGGCGCGGGGACTCAGGACTCTGAGCTGGTCGGGAGAGTGGGCGAAGAAGCAGACTCGGCGCCTGCAACTCATGCCGTCCTTGCATGGCTGCGTACGATAGCGCGCCGGGTGGAGCCAGCACTCGAACACGCCGTGGGCCGACTCGCACGCGTCGCCCTTCCGGCAGCTGCCCTTCCTGAACTCCGGGCAGGCGGTGCCGGAGTAGTGGAACTTCCGCGGGTCGCGGCGGCGGGCCTTCTCGCCGGGGTGGGCGAAGGGGCACTCCGTCCAGTCGTGGGAGCGGCCGCGCGTGCACTTACGTACCTTGAACTCGTACATGCGGAAGTGATCGCACGAGTGCGCGTCCACGGGGAGGAACTCGCCGCCGTCCGAGTCAGCAAAGGAGAACTCCGGCACGACGTCGCTGGAGTTTGACGGCAGGTAACGCTGCAGCGCCTTTAAGGAGTCGGTCTGGAAAAAGTGGGAGTAGTCGTCGACGGAGCCGTTAGCATTGACGGCGGTAGGGCTCAAGGCGTGGGAGTAAGGATCGTCTGCGGCGGAGGACCACGGAGGAGAATGCACCGAGCCATAGCTTCTCTCTCCAAGCATCATTTTTTCTTTCTTTTCCTTTCAATATTTTTCGTGGTGGAGATGTTGTGGAGTACAGAAATGGTATGGTTGAGTTTGTATATAAACTGTTCCAAAAAGTGGTGTTTAACCGTGGTTAAGAAATAACCGAACCACGGTTAGGTGAAAACACTCGGTTAAAAATGGGGATTTCGACGTCATTCCTGGACTAAAGTAATAAGGCGGAGCGTGATCGCGACACGTGTAGTTTACTTTATTCTGTTTGGTTTGGGATAAATCATGATTAATTGAGAGTGATTTTGGCAAATATAGTTTTTTAACTGACGGCTCTAAAGAGGCGAAAGTGAAATTAGATAAATGCTGTTAAATGAAAGTGAAATTGCATTATTTTTTCCAAATTAGATCCTTTCAAGTAGGGAATAGGCGTGTCAAAATAGTTACGGTATTTAAGTTACCTGAACTCGATTTAATTGGATATTAGGGAAATGACGGATTAGTTTTAATTTTGTTGGGTATTTGAATATTTGATTACTCGATTGAGTATACTCAAATATCCAATTAATTTTAAACAAAGTATTTTTATTTTATTTTATTAATATTAGTAAAATTTATTAAATTATATATCTAATACTACATCTTATTAGATTTTAAGTATTTAAATATTTATATTGATGGATTAAGTTGTTTGCTTTTTACAAGGAAAGCATGTTAACCTATTTTTATGTCTAAAATAGATTAAAAAATATGTTTAATTTTATAAGTGGGTAATTTGGATACCCGAATACCACCTGAATTACTCGAATTCTAAAATATTTAAATATTTATATTGATGTATTAAGTTGTTTGCTTTTTACAAGGAAAGCATGTTAACATATTTTTATGTCAAAAATAGATTAAAAAATATGTTTAATTTTATAAGTGGGTAATTTGGATACCCGAATACCATCTGAATTACTCGAATTCTAAATATTGGGTGCCAAATTGCTCATTCGAGACGGACAACGAAACAGATTTTTTTATTTATTTTTAGATGAAAAAGACATGACAGATACTTAATCCTGACTCGTTTACACACTCCTACTTTCGAGTAGATTTCATCGCATCTGTTGTTTATATCAAAATTATCGAATCATATTTTCTCTCTATCTTCTATTTCTCGTCAAATTGCGAGTCCAGCGTAGTACAAGAATTTTATAAAATAATAACGCAATACAAATGTACAACTATTTTTGACGTAAGAGTGTTATATAGTACTTCATCTGTCCCGTTTTATTGGTCTTAGTTTTTTTTTGGTTTGTCTCATCCCATTAATCCCATTTCTTTTTCTTTCTTTTGTCTTTTTTTTTAATTTTTAATTTAAAGCACAAAATGACAAAAATGTGAACAACTAAATGAAAGTTAATCAACTCCCTAAACCCAATGTCCTTTACATGATTAACTTATTCCCTTGGTTATTGTGTCCAAATGATTTGAAACCAATAAGACGGGACGAATGGAGTAATAGTATTTCTTTTAAGTAAACTACCTATTTTTACCGAGGAGCTTACGGCATTGAATTAAACGACTGACAATGTTTTTAAGCATACCTAGCAGGTAATCTATATGCTACCCCTCAAGGTATTACTTTTATACTCACATGGGGTATTATAATGGGGTATTAAAATAATACTTATGTGAGTGTTGGGACAATGCCTCATGGGATAGCATATAGTTTACCCAATTAGCACGTGTGTTGCACGTGGATGTATTATTTTTTATATTTATTTTAATAAAAATAGAACAAAGATAGTATAATTTTTATATTTTGATATGCAATGGCTTATTAATTTGCTAAAAGTAAAATAAAATAATGAAATCAATTAAAAACTATAAACATCTATGTTTTTTTTTACGTTTTGCTAAAAAAAACAACATATCTAATATTAATAAGTTAAAATATTTTTGAAATATAAATCTATATTCAATTTTTTTAAAAAAAAGTTTGAATTTAACGGATGTCAAGCATTTCTTCTTTTTACTTTTAGAGATAAGCATGTCCAATGTCTCATCATCATCAATGCAATCGTCAAAATTTTTCTTTTCATAATTCTTTTTCATAAATCATCTTCTTACATATTTGTCTTTGAAGAAAAGAGAAAGCAAAAGAAAGCGTATTTTGTATTATGATATTTTATTATTATAAAAGAATTGAATTCAAATCGTAATAAGATTAAATGAGAGAATTGAGCAAGTATTTCAATTGTTAGAAAGTAATAAAAACTACAATTTTATACCTATATGATACTTACTAAGTATCCATGTATGACAAAATTTAGATATTTTTACCTAGCATCTTTTTGATTTTTGGCACCATACACATTTATTCCACATTATTAATGTTTTATTCTCTGTTTTCTGTTATTATTTGCTAAATCTTTTGTAGGTCCCCAAAAATAAAGCACGAACTCTTAAGACAAGATGTATAGTGGTTCGGAGGTTACGCTCCTACGTCCACTCTTCCCACCACAACCCGATAAGGAACTTCACTCAACTTGGGGTTTTAACTAGGTACCCCAAGAATCATGTGAGTTTATACGATAGGCACTCACGAGCCTATGAGTTTATACGATAGGCACTCACAAGCCTTACAACCTTTACATACAAAACACTCAAACTCAGTTTAGGGTTTGGGTTTGGGTTCGTATATTTCCAACTAATGAGAAATCCTTTTACAATGAAGTACAATGTAGAAGGCTTGGATTTCTCTCTAGGGCTTATGGATAAATGAGATTGAAGCCCTAAGTTGTGAGCTAGAAGGTTGGATCGGAGATATTGAAGGTAGAGAAGGAAAGAGGTTTTTCGAAGTTGGAAGCGTCTTCTCTCTTCTCTTGTGCTCTTGATTTCACTTGATCTCTCTCTCTCTTTATTATGTAGTTTGAACCTTCTATTTATAGGAGGGAAAACAAATCTATCTGTTGGAAAGATAGATTGCGTGCACCTCACTATGTCCAATCTGAATCAAATCTTTTACTTTATAGCACACAGTCCTAGGGGAGTAGTTATTGACTTGTTAGATACTAGGCCTGTGCATTCGGCGATTGGACGGCTCACCGTTCTTTTGAGCAATCAGAAGCGTACACGTGGACTAGCAGGTTGTCACTTCTTTCCTGCTTATCAGATGCTCTGGCTCAAGCTGGAAGATCGAGCGGCTAAGGGTGGAGACGCTTTGCATGGTGAAAGCAAGCTTCTTCACGCTTTAAACTAAGTACGCTCTGTTTAGAAGCACGCTTTGGAACTATAGGTGCTTTGACTTGGAAGCATGCTTTGGTCTTGATAAACGTTTTGACCTGAAGAGGCGCTCCGACCTTGAAAGACGCTCTCTTTCCTGCGGCTTCCAATCCAGACGCTTTGGTCTTCTTTCTGACCGGCGCTCTCACTTAGACGCTCTAAAGTTACATTTCAATAAAGAGCTCCCTAACAAGTAAGCTCTTCTAATACATTAAACTTTACATTGTAACTTAAGAATTGGATCATCAAAGATAATAAAGGAAATATTCTATGTAAATTCGGGTTTTTGGAATCGAATCAAAACACATCTTTTATTATCAACTTGATTCAAAGTTCCGCCTTACAATAATATCCTAACATCTTTATAGTTTTGCTTACCCTTCTAAATATCTTACCGTAATTATCATAATTTAATATATTCAAATGTTAATTAATTAAATAATTATAGATGTGCCCATAACACATACTCATTCATTTACTGCGATTTGATTCATTTCTTTTAGGCACAGTTTTTAAGAAAATATAACTCTATAAATATTATTTTGGTGTTCACCTCATAAATGAATATAGATTAAGAGTTATTTTAAGTCATTTTTTGAAATGAGTCATTAGTAAACATCCCAAAGAGATAATGTGGCCAAATCAAAATAAACAGAGAGAGGATTTACATAGATTACTAAAAGCATATTTTTCATAATCTTTCTCTTCTTTTTCTGTGTCTCTCTCTTATATGGAAAAAGTAGCCCATAGATAAAGGGAAAATAGATTGTTGAGATAGATATGTACACATGAAAAAGTTCAATTTAATTTTTTATTCAACGTATAAATAAAATGAATCTAATTTTATAAGTTTATTTATGCGACAATGAGTATATTAATATATCGTGCATCGCACGGGACACAATACTAGTGTAATATAAAAATAATAAAAGAGTATTTGTGAATGAATTAAACGTGGGCGATGCCCATGAAATATGCTCACGAAAGGTAACGGCATATCGCTTTTATACGTGCGGTCCTTTATAGTCTTCAAATGATTGAATTGTCGTTAATTAGCTAGAATCCTAATACCATGACTATAGCATTGTCCTTTATGAATTGCCTAAGAAGAATAGCTTGAGATGTAATATACAAAATCTAAGACTTGCAACTTCATTTTTTGCATATAGTAATTCATTAATTAGAGGGAGCTCGCACAAATGTAGAGAAGAAGAAAAATGAACTTTCTTACAATAACTTGTGTAATAAAGATTATATTATATGTGAATGAAAACATATTATATATCCATATGCGCTAATAATAAAAGCTCCATTTTGGGTTGCTTGATAGTATTGAGGTGGAGGCGAAGACTTCTAAAGCAATAAAATTACTAAGAAAATTATTAGAATAATAATGTAAGTAATTTATATTGAATCTACTTCAATTTTTTATATAATATTGGCTATCAATTAATCAATAACAGCTCATACTCATCTCAAACTTATGCGGATACTCAGTTTTTATATAAAGTTTGATAAGAACGGTATCCACATGAACCCGACCCATTAATTGTCATTTCTAAAAATGTCACAGTAATACAACATAAGATCTTGTTTTCACATAAAATTTAACTATCACATAGCATTTTATTCTTCAAGGCCTAACTTGCATGTATTGGTAACATTGCAAGTATATTGCATAACTTGAGGCAATCTTCATGGTATGCCACCAAACAAAGTATAACTTTGGTAATGATCCAATTTGTTTGCATAAATTAATTGCGATTTACTTTAGCCCATGCATAGTACTCCTTCCATCCTGTTCAAGATGACACCTATAGATGTTTTATAATTAGGTTGCGTTCTCTTTAATGAAAAATTATGATGAGAAAATGAGGAAAAAGAAAACAATCACTCTTTAAAATTTTCCTTCCATTGGAGTGAAAAAGAAGGGGAAGAATGAGTAAAAATTTTCATCATAAATGAGGTGGAAAAATGTGGAAATAAATAAAAATTTAAGTGGTGAGTGTTATCTTTTCCTTCTTTATTCCATGATAATTTTTAATGTTTATGAATGTACAAAAAATGATACACGAATCAAGTGATCGATAAAAACTTTCGGACCAATACAAAAGTATTTTCTACCTAATAATCGTATATGTGGTAAATGGTACATACATTTACTTTACAACATATGAGAATTTTAATTGTTCTTTGTTGATGGTTTACACTGTTTAGGTGGATGAAGACTCCTAATACAACAAAACACTCTCGCAAGATAATCATAAAATTTATGCACATTAATCATAACTGAAATATTAAAATATTCAGAATTCTATAATCTTACATTTGCATCGTATCAAGTAAATTAGAAGGATAAAATAAGCAAAAACATATTTTGTAATAATATTATTTGATATTTTGTATGAATGGAAAGTAAATTGACAGTATTATCATATGTTTTTATAAGGATAAATCGGTGCAAATACACAAACTATATATGCCAATTTTTGGTTCTTCTCATGTAGTAATATTTAGGGGCAACCTTTAAAATAGTCACTTTGATATAACAAACCAAAATACTAGCCACTCATATAAAAAACACAAAAACTAGTCACTCTTACCAAATATACGAATACATGATTACATGATACACGACTCATGTATTCGTGAAAATTAACCTTGAATACATGAATACACGACTCATGTATTCGTAAATATTAACCTTGAATACATAAATGGCTAATATTTGTGTTTTTTATATGAGTGGCTAGTATTTGGGTTTACTATATGAGTGGCTAATATTTGTGTTTTTTATATGAGTGGCTAGTATTAGGGATTAACTCTAATATTTATTACCAAATTTTATTATTGTTTTTTCTAATAAATAATTATCTTTTTTTATCACTTATAATATCTATATATATATATATATATAACACGAATCTTCAATGGAATTCAATTTCAATGCCGATTTTGTAATTTTTTTTTAAATTTCAAGGTTTAATGCCATCCGACTATTATGCATTATTTTAAAAAGTAACTACCCATGATCTACTTCTATTATACACGCTCCACCCCCAAATCCTTTATAAAGTACAACTATTCATAGTATTGCTGCAATTTATCAAAACTCGATCCGATGCAAATTGGCTGATTATATAATGCAATTTTTATGTAAGAATTTATAACGATATTGTATATCGACTTAAAATTATCAATGTCGAATAGAGTGATGTGTACAAGTATTATTTTCTTAAGCATATTCACAACAACGGCAATATTTAAAAATTTAATTAATTTTATTAATTATATTTATATAATATTTTAATGAGGGTATATTTTATTATTAAATTATATTTCCTTATAACATTAGTAAAAACCTAAATCTTTGTGTAATTAGGAAAAAATAATCAAATATTTATATGTTATCTATTTACTTTCATTAAGTAGAGTTGTATATAGCTTGATTCTGAAAAGGCCTATATCTAAACTTATACTTATATTAATATTACTTTTAATATTGTAATTATCGTGTGTCACACGTAGGGCTGACTATCGGTCCGGTTCCGATTAACCGGAACCGGAAATCCGGGTACCCGGTACCGGTTATTCACGTTTTTCAGGAACCGGTATCGGAACCGGATAAGCTAACTGGTTCCCAGTTCCGGTACCAGTTATACTAGATTACCGGTTAAGGTACCAGATTTTTTTAAAAAAACTAAAATGTATTTTTTATTTTTTAAAGCCTAAAACAAATTAAACAATAATTAAACATAGAAAAATAATAATATATAATTTATTTATAAAAATAATAATATATAATTAAGGATTAAAGGTATCTTAAATTTTTAGTAATTGTTAATATTAATATAATATATAATTCATTTATAAAAATTAAATATTAACCGGTACCCGGTTCGGTACCGGTTACCCGGGTACTGGAGTTTTGCTTGAAGTTGGAACCGGTTACAGGACCGGAATCAAGTTATCCGGTACCGGTTCCGGTCCGGTACCGGGAATCCCGGAATACCTGAAATTTAAAAGTCGTGTCCACGAATTCAGATAACTCGAATCCTATACCTTTCTGTTAAAGAGGTCTCAAACATTAACCACATTACTGATAGACCAACACAAGCACACAATTATAAATCGGAGTACTATTTATCCGAATAAATATATAAATATACACGGAGTGCAAATGCTAGTATATAACTATACACGTATAACATATTAAAATATATCATCTAAAACCTAATTAGACTAATTATATGGTGGATTATTATTTTCTCTAGAAAGCAATTCAATGCATATATATATACACGGAGGTGTATTGATGGGTTATTTTTTTGCAAAAGGAGGATTTCAAAAAAAGAAAAAGAAAAAACAAACAAGAAATTGAAATTGCTCCGTTTAATGTTCTTCAATTGGACTGTAGACTGCGACAATGATGACGAGTGACGACGCATGAACAGAAACAGCGAGTATGAATGGAGATGATTCTTTGTTTCTTACGGGAATGAGAAAGTGAAAGTGAATATAATGAAATTCCAATCTATAATGGATTAGTGTAGATATTATTACCTTTAATTCGTGATATTATCATAATGGAGTAATATATTAGATTACACTATTACCCTAAATTTGATTTATATTATAGAGATATTATAAGCTGTGTATATTTTATAAAATAAGACTATTTTATATATTAGTATAGATAACTATTAGTTGGGCATTCCTATGAATTGATATTTATGAGACAATTGCCTTATTTATTAATTCACCGCCTCCATTATTCCAACAATTTTAGCAATTACAGTATTAAACTCGAACTTTCTCGATTACAAGTTCGATTAGTTGCAAGCTCTCCATTGTCCAAATGTTGTAGTCCGTAGCATTTTTGTCCAAAAGAATTACACTCTTAAATATCAGAGTTTTATTTATTTTCTATTTTCTATTTTATTTTTTATTTTAATTTCTTTTCATTTGTTGCCCAAGTATGATTGACCATTGATGTTAGTATTCGAGTGTAGCATAACGAGTTTGGATGATGGATACAATATCATTTCATTAATTTTACTCATTATTTTTTAATGTCCTTGGTTCTAAATTAAAATATTCTAGGCGTGAACCGAAATTTGATTCAGATAACGAGCAAGTCGAGATATGTTCAATCTTCTTTGAAAAGATAAGATCTCTAAATACAATTTTCTTTTCCTTAATGAATAAAGAATTTTTCGGCGTAAAATAAACGATAATATCTATTCAAAAATAAAAGGTGATATAATCAATGTATATTATCAAAAATTAAATCTTAAATTATAGTATATTCTAATCATGTAAAAATCAATTATTAACTAAAAACTACTACAAAAACATTATTGTATACAATAATTGATATAATCAACTCTAAATAATATTCCATCCATCCCCTAAATTGGTGCACTTAATTCCATTTTAGATCTATACCTTTCACTTATTGAAGTTGCTCCACTACAATAATATTCTTTTATATCTTTACTATAAATAATGTATTTATCAACTTTACCATTTATGAGATTCAACCTCCACTCAATGTAAAATTCAATCTCCACTCATAATATAAACATCACAAGTCAATTATATTTCAAAAATCACGCCAATTAAACCAGGACATAAATTTGAGGGTGGGATAGAGAGTGAGTAATTTAAATCGAAGGAAAAAAAAAGAAGAAGAGGGAAAACCTAAAACAATTGAAAGTGACGCATAACAATTGGACATTTCCACCTTATCTTTCCTTCTAGTTTTACTTAGGTATGTACAATTTAGGTTTGGTGCATGTTCTCATTTAAATTTTTATACTAATTGCTAATGGCATGTCACATGTAGATAAAGAACAAATCTATTCTAATTTTAGTAAGTGCGTGTTTGGTTTAGGGGCGGAGCCAGGAATTTCCGATGGAGTGGGCTGGATGACGTACAAGATACCTGCGACTCTTCTATCCTTAAAAATTGGCATGGGCTCACGGCAATAATCTCCGATATTAATCGATATAATAAGAACTAATAATTTTTTTTAAAAAAATGGGGTGGACTTCAGCCAACCCTTGCTTAAGGGTGGATCCGCCACTGGTTTGGTTTGTAGTAATGTGGAGTACAAAGAAAAAAAAATTACCGAACAAGCTCTTAGAGTTGACATCCCTAATGCATGTGGGATCTGAATGTATTATTAGCGGCAATAATAACCCAACATTCTTTAAATTGAGCAAGAAACACCATTTAACGGAAACATTAACTGTCTATTTTTTCGATTTTGGTTTTGTTTTTATTAGCGTGAGGGGTGGGACCCACTGTCTGGAGGCTAAAGTCGGCCCCTCCGCCATTGCAATGATGAACAACTCTTCATTTTCAGATTGGAAGGATAAACATTAGAAACGTTGATGGCATTTGGAAGGCTAAAGTCGTCCCCTCTTCATTATTGTGGACTCGAACTGAAATTTTTTAATATCTGACGCTAGTTCAACACGTGTACAAGGTTGTATTGTTTTTATGTCTACTATGTTCGATAGTTAGGTCGGTTTCAACGAACAACCTAAATTAAATGATGTTTGATGACAATATCCTCAATACCTAAAAGGAAATTTAGTACCTTGTGTGCATTGCCCAAAAGCTAATTATCTCCTTGCAATGGGAGAGGGATAAAGAGATTTGGATACCAACAATTTAATTGAATACATAGACTACAAGATGCGTACCTTTATTTGACATCATGTAAAGGAAAAAAGAAGAAGAGAGATCATTCTACCTAATTAAGTTTTTCTCTTCATATATAGTTCAAGTCTAGAAAAAAAAAAAAATCAAATTATAAATAGTGTAGCAAGATTAATTAGTCGTAAATGTCTTATACTTGAACTTACATGTGAAGAATTTGCCTATCTATAGGGAACCTACTTAGTTAATCTGAGCTATAGCTCAATAATGGAGCACAACGAATTTTCAGAGCTGCGCCTACTCATATACTCCATTTTTTTTATTTGTTATTTGTACAAAATATATATAGGAGTGTACACGTACTACTTACTTTGGTGGTCATTCATGAAAGTCATGTGCCCAAAATCTAACATGTAGATAGTAGAATCTGTATTTTTTTACCAGCTTTAGTACCAAACTTTATTGTTCCACACTTATATGGTGCATTAAGGTTGTTTTTGGTGGGGCATCCGCACGACTAGCTAGATTTATATGTTTCCACTTCTAGGAGTTTTCGATTTATATTATTGAACTTCATTAAGAAAAGGTTATCATTGTTCATCTACCAAAAATGCTGTGTGTTCTCTCTAGCAAGAGTTCCAATAATTTTCTTTTATTAAATATTAGTACTTTGTAAAAAATTTCGAGTGGTTTTATAAAGTATTGATTTTCCTGTAAATAATCAAAGAGAAGTGTCTATGGAGTTTATGGAGTCATGAATTAAAATAAAAATATCGAATTTTTTGTGCTCGGATGAAAATGGCAAAAACTTCACACTCTTTATCGACAGAGAGAATGAATGCTCAAATGTTCACGGATGGCGTGACAATGTTATAAATAAAGAAATTAATTTTAACATATACTTTTAAAATTAAACCACACTAAAAAAAATTAAATTCTAACCAAAAAGAGTAGGTAGAAAAGATTTCTAACATGACACTATCACATCAATGATGAAGTCGGTAGTCGCGTGTTGGGAGCTTCGACCTTGGCAACGGGCAAACGTAGAGTTTTTTTTGTTTAATAATCCATAATAATATATTCTTAATTTATAAATATGATTATGAATATGATTTATTTGTGACATTATTTAATTTATATAAAAAAATAGCAGTAGATGGCTAAAAAAAAACTTTTTGTTCAAAAACATCCTTGCTTAGGCCTGATTTCTTTTTTATAAAATATTTAAAAATTCATATTTACGCAATCAGTACTTTAATAAATTTCATTTGTCTATTTAGTGCATTAAATAAGAAAATTCGTCTCATTTCCTATTAATTATTAATGAAGACCTGTTTGCATTAGCACCATTGCCAAGGTTGAATTTTCCTTGCGGGGGTGTTTATGTCACAGAGAGAAACTCAACCAAACAAAGTCGTCCGAACAAAACAAATTTTCCACAGATGTCACCGAACAGATCAAACCCTAAAATTGCTTTTAAAAAATGAAACAAAAAGCACAAAGTAAAAAAAAAAAAACTACTCCAAGAGGGTTAAATAAGGAAATGGGGGAGGGTATAAAATTGGTCAAAAATGGAAAAATGGTACGGGAGTCGTTGTCACGTGATACATCCACGAGGAATGTTTAAAGAAGTGCCACTAAAGCAGGGGACACATGCAAAACGACACAGCAATAAATGGTGATGCGACGCCGTACTGCGGCCGTCCACGTATCCTCCTCCGCCCACGTGATTGCCCTTTCTTTTGGGGCTCCCCCTCTCTGTGCGGGGCCCATTCGCCCCAGCACCACGGTTCTCGCCCTTACCACCTGTCCAACGTCGTGCGCGGTGGGACCCGCCTGTACATTTCTATTTACTACGGAAATCATATTTACTTTTTTGACATTTATTTTCATCGAAATTTAGTATTTTCTCCGTCCCGGATCACTTGACCTGTTTGACTTATTGACTTTTTGGCACATATTTTCACCGAGCCGGGAAACAGGTTATAAGATATAATTTTGAAGTATTGTTTCTTTTATGGGATACTATGACACTCATAATATCCCATAAAAGAAACAATACTTCAAAATTATATCTTATAACCTGTTTCCCGGCTCGGTGAAAATGCGTGTTAAAAAGTCAATAAGTCAAACAGGTCAAGTGGTCCGGGACGGAGGGAGTACGTGTTTTACAATATAATTTTGAAATATTTTTTTTTACGGGATACTCTGACACGTATGCCGTAAAAAAAATACTTTAAAATTATATTATAAAACATGTACTAGATTTCGGTAAAAATATATGTTGAAAAAATCAAAAAAATAAATAAAACTAATAATGAGGGATGGAGGTAGTATATCGGGACACCTCTCCCCCGCTAAAGAATTTATTAACTCATTGTATGCACATCCACATTAATAGTTCTATTTCTATTTATAAAGACGGGCATTTTGACCTCTTTTTAGACGGGTTTTTAAATGGAATGTAATACTACTAATATATAAATTCGTTGTTCCCACAAAAATTGTGTTTATTTCTTTGTTTAGACATACCCAAAATAATGTTTATAATTTTTCATTCTTATTATCCATCAATATTTAGTAAAAAAACTACTTATAATTCTACAAACTTCACTCATATTACTTCCTTTTATTTATAAAGAATCACACATGGAAATCACACATATATAACTCAAATAGTTTAAAGTATCACTATTGGAAATTACACACACATATATATATATATATAATTTGTATATGCTGAGCTTCCTTGAGTGAGCATTGTGTGAGCAACAATGCCAAAATTTCCATTTTTCTCATTCCTTTTCTAATTTCTCTGTCCACTTATATGTAGTACTATAAAATTAGCAAGTTTTATTATTTTCCATTTCTTTTCTATTTTTCCGTCTCACGTCAATATGTGCTTGTCATTGTAAGCACCAATAATTATTTTTGATTAAATTTAATTAGGATTTATGATAAATTTATTTATTTTAATTGGAGTTTAGTAATCACCAATTAAGATTTAATAATCCTTAATATGAATTTAGTATTTTCAACTAGGGTTTAATAATTCCCAATTAGGATTTAGCATTTTTAACTAGGGTTTAATAATCCTCAATTAGGTATTTCTAACTAGGGTTTAATAATTCCCAATTAGGGTTTATTATTTTCAATTAAGGTTTAATAATACTTAATTACAATTTATTGTTTTTCGACTTCCAATGGAATTTATTTATCATAAATCAAATCGATTTTTTGTCAATTGAATTTATGAAGTGACAAAATGGATACAACTGTGAGTACGTGAAAATCCACCACTTGTGTAGTACTAGTAATAAATAAAATACGTATTAATAAAAAATGATTGATTTATTCTAATTGTGAGGCAATAGATGAGAGAAAATGAAAAGGAAAAAAGTAAATAAAAGGAAAATTGACTACAGGTGTATAGTCGCCTATGAGGCGCTCAGCATTTGTAGCTTAGCATATCATTTATATATATATTCCTCTCCCTCTCTAATCTGACACTGCATATCATTTTCTTCATTAAGGTTACTTTTGATAGTTGAAGAGTTTTTGAACGCATAAGTTTAGTTGTGCAGTCAATACAAGCTTTAATGGCTAACGTGAACAAAAATTGATCATGAGAGCGCCACGTGTTAGTTCAACACATTCAAACTCTTTCCCACGCTATACTACTACTACTATTCTCTTTCTCATCTTTTTAAGTTGAATCATTTCTTTTTGACAATTCTGACACGTTTTTCCACGTTTTTTGATAATGAGTTTTAAAATGAAGTTTTGAATAATTTTTTTTACGAGATACTACGGCTGCCAGAATATCCCGTAAAAGAAAAAATTTCTTCAAAAATCCATTTTAAAACTTATCATCAAGAAGTATGGAAAAACGTGCTATAATTGTCAAAAAGAAATTACTCAACTTGAAAAGACCGGATGTAGTATTATTTATGGAAAAAACTATATAGTAGTATATGAATTACATAAGTCAATGTAACTTAAATTGAGGCATTTATGCATTTTGAAATGATGTTGAATTAAATTTAATTATTACAATTTCTCTTGAGCATACATAAGGTTGCGGGCCGCGGCATAACTCTGTAAGCTTTTGGATGCTTTACTTGTTGATTTGCAAAACTGATTAATTACCCTCCTCGAATTAGTATGATTATTTTTTATTTGAGATGTCTTCAAATTAGTTTAACTTTTCAAACATAGACTAGATTTCATTACACTTTTTCCACTATCAACCACTTTTCCTCTTATATATTCTTCAATGAAGTATTCCTCTTATTCCATTACGTACCAACCACTTTTACCATTTTTTTTTTAAAAAACATGTGTCATTTGCAAACTCACACTAATTTAGGAGATAAAGCATGCTAACGTATTAACTACAAATGTAAGAATTTGTAGTGCTCTATATCATACTTTCGTCGCACTATGAGCACTAGTCATATTTGTTAGATCGCGGGTACAAGTATGAGAATATTTACGGATAAAAAATCAAAATAAGTAACTGATGAAACTTGCTTTTCAAAGATGATTTGTGCACGAAAACAAAGAATTAACAGAACAGAAAATAGAAGGACACAATGAGATTTACGTGGTTCGATCTATCGGAATAGATCTACGTCCACGGAGCAAAAGAGAGTATGGCTCTTATTACTAGTATGCGTGTAGCTTTACAAAGATTGTTCTCCCCCTCTCAATCTATTCTAAGCCTCTATTTATAGGTAATTACATGGAGTTTAACCATAATACAAAGTCTTCTCCTATTTGGACTTGGACTCTTTGGCTTGATCTCCTCCTTTATGGATAAACACCGAGCTTCTAGATCTCTCTTAGAGCTTGAGTTGTAATCGATGTAGGAGTGTAGAAGTCTCTTATTTCGAGTTGGGCCGAACTGCGTAGGCCGAGCTTAACTGTCGGGGCCCAATTATATTGGGCCTGATGCTTGGGCCCAGTAGTTAGGCCATATCCTATCACATCCCCCCCCAAAAAGATGTAGAAGCGAGAGTGTAACATAGAGGAAATAGTTGAGGTGGGAGTAGTCTAAAGTTCATACCGCCTCGTTAAGATGAGGTCGGTTAAAAACTTCTCGCCCCGACGAAAAATAAATTCGACGAAGTCGAGTTCGTACCGCCTCGTTAAGACGAGGTGAAGCGTAATTTCGGATTACTTCGTCAAAAATTTACCAGTCTTTTGCCGAGGCCGAACTGTATATAGCCTCGGTAAGACGAGGACGATCTCAAGTTGAAGAGCGAAGCCGAACACGGAGCAACGGTTGGAGTCCCGAGTTAGTGGGACACGTGTCGCGCTGTTATGGTGGGAGTTGAATGGGGCGGAAGTTTTTGAATAAAACTTCCACTGTACACCTTCTTTCCCATTTCGCCCTAATTTGCATTCTGAAAAAGAGCCGCCGTCTCCCATCTGCCGTTGCTAGATTCGCCACACGTTTGTGCCATCAAATCACTGTTAGTAGTCATTCCGCTGATAATTTTCACAAGTAAGTTATGGATCCTTCTTCCTCTCCTTTTTCCAGCGGTATAGGTAACGACGATGAAGCCGTTGGTGGGTCATCGTCGCACCCAATGCAATCTTTTCCCTCTACTGTAAAAATAAACACTTTTACTGTAGAATCTTTGTCACCTAGGGTAGTTGAGTGTTGTCGCTTTGCGCCGGTGACTAAGGGAAAAGTCCAAGATTATATGTCGTCTCTTAGCGCCGAAAATATTATAAATATTTGTAGAAATTATCAATTTCCGCCCTCCGTTTTACTAGTTGCCCCCGGTCCGGAAGATAGAGCTTGTTCTCCCCCGGATGGCTTCTTTACCGTATATGAAGACAGCTTGAAGCACGGTCTTCGGTTTCCTCTGTTTCCTATTTTCGGGGCTTTACTCCGTAGACTGGGTATTGCAATGGGTCAAATTGCACCGAACTCATTCAAACAGCTCGTAGGATTAGCTGTAGAAGCTTCTAGAATGGGTATACCAGTTTCAGTAGACTTAATACTGAATTTGTTCTTTTTTAAGTTGGGCGAGACGGGGTGGTTCTATCTGACCCCGGTTCGTAAGGATTCGTTTCGTTTAGTAACGAAATCGAAACTTACAAACTGGCAGAATAAGTTCTTTTTTTGTCGTTGTGCCGAGGTCCCCCACCTCATGTGGAGAGAGAAAGGTAGTAAGCCAGAAAGTCAGAATCCCAATGTAGACCTGGCTGATGCCGTTGCTAGGTTAGATCAGCTAGGTACACTATTACGGGATTACACCGAAGCCGAGCTGGTGTCGGCCGGGCTGAGCCCGTTTAACAAAAATACCTCGTATCCCGAGGAGGGTGAGGTTTTCATCCGTCTCTTTTTACCGTGTGCTGAATGTGAATATCATTTGACTAGCGTTGTTTCTTTTGCAGTGAAGCTAGTCAAAGACAGGAAGAGGCCGAGGTCCGCGGACGCTGTAGTGCTGGAGAAGGTGGGTTCCGAGGTGTCATCGGAACGAACTGCTAGTGTACCGGGATCCTCTCCATTGAGATCGCCCTCTCCACAACCGTTAGTTCGTCGGTCGAAGGTACCGAAGCCGAACAAGAAAGCTTCGGCCACAGGCGACAAGATTCTAGTCGTTGGCCAGCCCTCGATTAGTGCAGCCTGCCCGGTGATCGAGTTGGAAGAACAACACCGGGATTATCCCGAGGTGAGGATTTTAAACTTCTCTGTGTTGGGTTTTATGTGATGTATGCGCTGATATTGCTACCATCTGCAGGATGCCGACCTGGTGACGGCGAGCTTCCATAATTGGGTGGACGGGTTGGTGAAGAGTGCGTCCACCCTTACCAGCTATGTAAACGATGGGGTCTCGAAGTTCAATGAGACGAACCGCATTCGTCGTCAGCTGGAGGAAGAGAAGGCTGGCTTGACGAGCAAGCTCGATGCTGCTGTGCTGGAGGCCAGGGAGGCGAAAAAGAAGACGGACGATGTTGTTGCCGCAGCTGAGGCGGCTCGGAAAGAGGTGGCCGTTCTGAAGGCCAAATTGGAATCGGCCGAGGCTGATGCTGTGGCTCGCCAAGGGTCCGTTCTCCGAGCCTATACTGAGAGGCTCTTCTTATCTGAGTTCTTCTCGGGTTTTTGCGGCGACGTGGCGGAGTTAATGACAGATCGATGTGTCGCCGAGACGGTGGAGGCCGTTGCCAAGGACATTCCGGACCTCGATAAGGCGAGGTACGGACACAAGGAGGTGTCCGAGGAGGAACTCAACCGCGGCTTCGCGGAAATCGTCCTGAAAAATTTGAAGGCGGTTCCTCTCCTTGAGAACCTGGCGGCCTCGACTGACCTGCTAAGTGCCGAAGTAATTAGGGACAATTCGGTAGATCGTGATCCAGTCATGGATGCGATCGTTGCCGAACTGAATGCCGCCCCGAGAAGAACCGAGGCTGATGGCGTAGATGGTGACGATGCTGAGTTGGAAGCCGAAGCTCCAGAGGGTGCATCTCAAAACGAGGAGGAGGTCAGTTGATCGCCTCCTCGTCTTTTTTTTTTTTTTTTTTTTTTTTTTGTAGCATGTACTTCGTCATCAGTAGGATGGCGCATTTTGCTGAATTAATGAAAACTTTATTTCTTATGAGAAATTTGTTTCCCTTTTTGTAGTCTTCTCCGTCTCCGAAACTTTTCGACGCCTCTCCTTACATAGCACAAATCGATAATTTACTTCGAACTCTTGAAGCCAAAAATAGCGAAATTCTTCATTGGAAAGACCAAGTGGGCCATATTGAACATGAAACCGAAGTGAAGCTGCAAGCCAGTCAGATTAAATCGGATGGGTTGCATGCTCAATTGCTCGAGCTGAAGGAGAAGCATAATAGACTTAAGGAAAAGGCCAAGCGCACTGAAGAAGAATTCCTTGAGTATGAATCAATTATCCGCCGAAGCGGGAAGCCTACTATTGCCGAGGTCTTGGCCAAGGTGGATGAAAAAAGAGAGTGGCTGCAGCGTTTCCGGCGTGATTATGGCGAGGACTCTTGGGAGTACCGGGGGTTGGTTGACGAGATAGTCAAAGCCATCAACTCGTATGAGATTGTAAAAGCTCGTCGGCCTAAACTGCTTCAATACTTAACCGCTGATACGAGCTCTTCGAGTTCGGCGAACTCTGATCCGAATCCGGGAATTCTAGATGCAGCCTCAAGGGCTTTCTTGGAAGGTCCGCGTGAGCAACCTCGCTTTCAAGGGGTATCCCGAGTTCCTCCTCGAAAACCGGGGTAATAGAGTTTCAGTAGGACGAGGACGAGCTCGAGGTTCTGTGGCAAGGAACCCGAATCGAGCTTTGGCTGGTCGAGGCCGAGGTCGAGGCTTTTCTGCGCTTAGGGGCCGAGGTATTGCTCCTATTGATTACATTATGGGTTTGCCTTCACCTCCGGCTAGACAGAGTTTTGCCGATAGATGGTTTAACTGTAGCAAGCCTTCGGGCTCAGCGGCACCTCCTTGATATAGTCGTCGTTGTAACTGTAATCATTCCTTATATGGAGTAATGAAATTGTGTTTATATCGTGGCCCCTTTTATTAAATAATAAAGTGTGGGCTCTTATACAACTTACTTCATGGGAAGATGAAGTTTTACCTTACATGACCCACCTCATCCTTAGACGTAATTCGGTCCTTTATGATGAGGTGTTGGCCTTGTTCGGCTCACCTCGTCAGATGACGAGGTTTCGGCCTTTGTTTGGCTCACCTCGTCAGATGATGAGGTTTCGGCTTTGTTTGGCTCACCTCGTCAGATGACGAGGTTTCGGCCTTTGATAAACCCGTTCACGTCAAAAGACAAGGTAAGGGTTTTATAGTTCCTTGTTTGTCGAATTTATCGATAGGGGTGGTCCCCTTACGCGCGTTTAGTTTTATCCGTGACGGATATTGACTTACCCTCGTCAGGGTTTTAAGAACAAAGGTGAGATATTTTACATTAGTGGAAAGGCGACATGCAGAATGAAATATGCAAGACCGAAGTTTAAAGAAAAAATGAACTTCATTGATAATAAAAAAATAATATAATAATAATAATAAAAATAAAAAAAAACAAAATTAAAGATAGAATAGCAGGACGACCTGACTCAGGACCTATATGAACTAACCAACTTTAAACTCAATCCCTTCCACTTATGCAAAATATCTCTTTAAATGAGAAATATGCCATGTTCGGGGTATTAGCTCACCGGATAAATGGGCGAGCTTGTATGATCCTTTTCCGAGGACTTCCTCGACTCGGTAAGGCCCTTCCCATGTGGCTTCCAACTTGCCGAGCCTCTCTGCTTTACTGACCTCATTATTCCTAAGTACGAGGTCGCCTACTTGAAACTGCCGATACTTCACTCTTTGGTTGTAATACCGAGCTACTTGCTGCTTGTACTTAGCTTCTCTTATGTAAGCTAGCTCTCGCTTCTCTTCCAACAGATCCAGGTCGGCTCGAAGCCCTTCCTCATTGGCTTCGGTTGAGAAGTTAAGTGTGCGATGGCTCGGCAAGCCGATCTCTACTGGGATCACCGCCTCGGTTCCATACACCAAGCTATAAGGTGTTTCTCCATTCGAGGTCTTGGGAGTTGTCCGGTATGACCATAGGACTTGGGGTAGATTTGCTGCCCAATTTCCTTTGGCTTTGTCAAGACGAGTTTTGAGTCCCTTCAGGATTGTTCTGTTTGTAACTTCGGTCTGGCCATTCGCTTGAGGATGAGCAACTGAAGTGAATTTTTGCTGGATATGAAGCCCTTCGCACCATTCTCTGAATACTCGGTCCGTGAACTGCGTTCCGTTATCCGAGATGAGGATGTGAGGTACGCCGAAGCGACAAACCACGTTCTTCCAGACGAAGTTTAAGGCATTCTTGCTCGTAATCTTCGCCAAGGGTTCAGCCTCGACCCACTTAGTAAAGTAGTCGATAGCTACGATGAGAAACTGGATCTGTCCAGGAGCTTTGTCGAATGGTCCGACGATGTCGACTCCCCATTGCACGAATGGCCAGGGGATTTGCATGCTTACAAGGTCGGCCTGTGGTAACTTCGGCACTGTCGCATGGATCTGGCACTTCGGGCATTTTCTGACAATGTCTATTGCATCTTGTAACACTGTAGGCCAGTAGTATCCCCACCTCATTATCTTTCGTGCTAGTGCTCGAGCTCCGATGTGACTCCCACACGCTCCTTCATGCACCTCCCTTAGTGCATAATTTGCTTCATTTGGTTCGGCACATCGTAAAAGGGGTTGGAGATACGATCTCCGATAGAGCACTCCTTGCTCCAGGGTGTACTTTGGGACTTTGCTGAGGAGTTTCCTAGCTTCGAGCTTGTCGTGAGGCAGTTCCCCCTTTTCTAGATAAGCTCGGTAGGGGGTCATCCAGTTCGGCTCGTCCTCCTGTATGAGGTTTAGCTCGGCTTCTTCAATGCTTCGAAGTTTGACTTCTTCTACAGGCGAGTTGGTTGAGGATGAAGCCAGTTTGCTTAAGGCGTCAGCTCGATTATTTTCCCCTCTAGGAATCCGCCGCAGCTCGAAGTATTCGAAACCTTCTTGCAGACTTTTTGCCTTTTTCAGATACTTCTTCATTCTCTCCTCCTTTGCTTCGTACCTGCCTAGCATGTGGCTCACAATGACTTGGGAGTCACTATGAACTTGGACGGCTCGTATATGCAATGACTGAGCCAGGCGGAGTCCAGCAATTAGCGCTTCGTACTCGACTTCATTATTCGTCGTTGGGAAGCTAAACCGAAGTGCATACGTTGTCTCCATTCCATCCGGACTGAGTAACATCACTCCTGCTCCGCTGCCGGTATGACCTGAAACACCATCTACATAGACTTTCCAGCAGTCTGTTGGAGGTTTTTTAGGCTTTTCGACTTCGGCTTTGCTTGAGGGGAATTCGTCCTTCTTTGGCACTTCGGAAAATTTGGTCTCTACCAGGAAATCTGCTAGGGCTTGTCCCTTTATGGCTTGCCGAGGACAGAAATTTATTTCATGCTCACCAAGTTCGACTGCCCATTTTGCGATTCTACCTGAGGCTTCGGGTTTAGTCAATACTTGGCGAAGTGGCAGGTCGGTCAAAACTTGTATGGTGTGTGCTTGGAAATATGGTTTCAATCTTCTAGCAGCATTTACCAGTGCAAGAGCAACCTTTTCCAATGGCTGGTACCTTGTCTCCGGTCCTTTTAGAGCTCGACTAATGAAATAAACAGGAAGCTGCCGACGTCCTTCATCCCGAACTAGCACAACACTTATGGCTTCATCCGTCGCTGCGAGGTATAGGGAGAGGACCTCTCCATCTTTTGGGACAGACAAAGTCGGGAGCTTGGCTAGGTACTTCTTCAGCTCTTCGAATGCCGATCTGTGCTCGCCATTCCATTCGAAGTCAGGTGCTTTCTTGAGGATTTTGAAGAACGGGAGCTGCTTTTCGGCGGCTTTAGATAAAAAACGACTTAAAAGCGCTGCCAAACAGCCCGTTAGTTGATGCACATCGTGAATAGTTTTTGGGATCTTCATTTCCTGGACAGCTCGGACTTTTGCGGGATTGGCCTTCAAACCTTCATGCGATACCCAGCACCCCAAAAATTTTCCTGATCGAACCATAAAGGTGCATTTCTCGGGGTTGAGCTTCAGATTCACTTTCCGAAGTAAGCCGAAGACAATTTTGAGGTCATCAACGCAGGTCGCTGGTTCCCTACTTTTGACGACAATGTCATCAACATAGACTTCCACAATCTTTCCAATGTGTTGTTGGAATATCTTGTCGACCATCCTTTGATAGGTTGCTCCCGCGTTTTTAAGCCCAAACGACATCTTCTTGTAGGCGAAGACGCCAAAATCCGTGATGAAAGCTGTTTTCGGTGCATCCTCCTCGCTCATCAGGACTTGATGATATCCTTTGTATAGATCTAGGAAGCTGAAGACCTTGTGACCCACCAGGGCTTCTACTTTCTTGTCAATGTTGGGCAAAGGGTAGCAGTCCTTTGGACAATGTTTGTTAAGGTCAGTATAGTCGATGCACATCCGCCAACCTCCTTTTGTTTTTTGACCATGACCGGGTTAGCTATCCACGTCGGATATTTGACTTCAAATAGAATGTCGGCTCTTCGGAGCTGTTTCACCTCGTCATGAATGACTTGACTTCGTTCTGCCGCGAAGACTCGTTGCTTCTGCTTTATTGGTTTCACCTCGGGGTCGATATTCAGCCGGTGAGTGATAATGTTGGGAGCCACTCCGGTCATGTCAAGGGGTGTCCAGGCAAAAACATCTCTGTATTCCCGAAGAAGTTGGACGATCTGCATATGGAGTTCGGCTCCTCCTGCGAAACCTACTTTGACGACCTTGAACGGGTCGTCTTTGTAGAGTACAATGTGTTCTACCGGCTCATTTGATGCAGATTCTTGCTTCGGCTCCAACTCTTTGGGTTGCTGTAATTGCTATGCTTGGGAGTGCTGAGGTGTCCCGGCACCTCGTAGTGCGATCTGCATGCACTCCTTTGCTCGCTTTTGGTCACCTCGAACCACGATCACCCCGTTTTTTGACGGGATTTTGATCGTTAAGTGATATGGCGAACAAATCGCCTTCACCCCCACCAGCCAATCCCTTCCGAGTATAACATTATATGGAGAATCCGCTTTAACAACGAAGAAATTGATGACCTTAGTGGTTGATAAAGGGTGAATCCCCACTGTTACGGGTAGCTGTACGACCCCCTCCGTTTGCGTCTCCTGTTGGACGAAGCTCTTTAGCGGGACTGGTGCTGGTGCGAGCTGCGTCCTCTCCACTCCGAGCTGGTCGAAGCAACTCTTGAAGAGGATGCTGACCGAGGCTCCGGTATCGACGAAAATTCGTCGTACGAGCTTATTGGCCACCCCGGCTTCGATCACTATTGCATCCTGATGGGGCATGATAGGTGGCACTGGATCTTGGTCCGAAAAAATAACCACTTCGTCCTTCTTGAATCTTTTTTGGAAAGGTTCGCCTTGTTGCGGACTTCGAGCCTCGGCTTTTAACGACGACTTCGTAGCTCCCTGTGGGAGTCCAGTAATAGCTTGTACGACCCCATCATACTGAGGCTGGTCCTCGCCTTCGCCATCCTCGCGCTTCGGCTTTTTGTCGGTCTGGGGGCCGCAGTTATTCCCCCCTATTTTGTTTTGTTCTTTTGTTGTTCTGGGGTCGGCCTTCATTCTGGTTGCGATTTTGGTACCTTTTAAGCATACCATCGCGCACCAACTTCTCAATATCTTCGGCTAAGTTCCAGCACTCTTCTGTATCATGGCCATAGTCTTCATGGAATCGGCAGTACTTATCCCTGGATCGGCGGTTCGTCTTTGATTTTGACATTGGCTGAGGCTTCTCAAACATGTTGGTATGTAGCTCGTAGATCTCCGTCCTCGGCTTTGTCAATGGGGGTAAATCGGTCCTTTTCTTGATTCGGCCTAGGTCCAAGTCTGGATTCAATTGGGGCGCGCTGAAGTCTATCGAGAGCGCTTCGTCGACCTTGACTTCGGTCATTACGGTCTTCCTTCCTCCGATTTGACGGTTCGGTCCTGTCAGTTTCGCGCTTGCGCCTGTCGGCCTCATCAGCTTTAGCGAACTGATCAGCTATGCTCCATAGTTGCCTCGCAGTGCGGGGCTCGTTTCTTACGAGCTCCCTGAATAGGGCTCCTGACTGAATAGCATTTTGGAAAGCTGAGATAAGGACCTCGTCCGTCAGACGATCGACCTTTAGGCTTTCTTCATTGAACCTGGTCATGAAGTCACTAATAGACTCGCCTCATCTTTGTCTAATCGTGAGAAGATGTGCCGCGGTAGTTTTTGCCTCAGCTTTCTGGAAAAATCTCCTTTCAAAAGCCTCCATCAGCTCGTCGTAGGACCCAATACTGCGAGACGGCAGGCTATCGAACCACATTCGTGCGTTGTCTATCAGCAACTCTGGGAAAACTTTACACATGTAAATATCATCACCGAGCCCCTGGTTGACCATGTTGTACTGAAATTGAAACAAGAAGTTCCTTGGGTCGCACGACCCATTATATGGCTTAACCGGCGGAACTTTATACGAAGTCGGGAGAGGAGTGTAGAGGATTTGGTTAGTGAAGGGCTTAGAGATTCTCCCATATACGCCAAACCTTCCACCATGGTAATTGGCCTCGTCCCGACGAGGTGGAAGTAAGTCGCGCTGAGGTGATTCAGCTTGACGACGAGGTGAATCAACACGGCGATGGGGTGAGACCACATCGTGCCGAAGTGAGATACGATCCTGGTTCTTTTGGCGATCATCAGCAAATCGCCTGGGGGGAAATCTGGCGTCTCGTGTGCCTAGGATTCGAATACTGGGAGACTTTGCCCGGTGTTTCGATCCGGATGTCGCCTCGTGCTCTCGGCGATCGCTGTGCGGAGGTTGGCCTCCTTCACAATCGCGATCTCTTTGCTGCTTAGCAAATTTTAAGAAGTCATGCCTATTCTTTGCTAGATACGCCTTTACTGCATCATCAAACTCTTGTTGGAAGTTTGAAAAGTCATCCTCCTTGCTGCTGCCGCGACCTTCTTTTTCGCGGCCGAACTTATCCACCGAGACATCAGCGACGTGACCCTCTGGGGTTTTGTCTTTCTCAGGTTCTTTCCCAGGTCGTCTGTTCACCGGTGGATTCTGGTCCTGCATCTGGCTTGTTTCAGCCGCTGGAACATCGTGACTGGTCCGGTGATTCTCCCTTTCTTTGTTGGCAGCAGCAGTCGCTCGTGTTTGTCTCGTCATCGTGACTTGTTGCCTTAAAAACGTTTAATTGGAATTCACAAATTCAAGATGCGAGTTCCCACAGACGGCGCCAATGATGAAACTTGCTTTTCAAGGATGATTTGTGCACGAAAACAAAGAATTAACATAGCAGAAAATAGGACACAATGAGATTTACGTGGTTCGATCTATCGGAATAGATCTACGTCCACGGAGCAAAAGAGAGTATGGCTCTTATTACTAGTATGCGTGTAGCTTTACAAAGATTGTTCTCCCCCTCTCAATCTATTCTAAGCCTCTATTTATAGGTAATTACATGGAGTTTAACCATAATACAAAGTCTTCTCCTATTTGGACTTGGACTCTTTGGCTTGATCTCCTCCTTTATGGATAAACACCGAGCTTCTAGATCTCTCTTAGAGCTTGAGTTGTAATCGATGTAGGAGTGTAGAAGTATCTTATTTCGAGTTGGGCCGAACTGCGTAGGCCGAGCTTAACTGTCGGGGCCCAATTATATTGGGCCTGATGCTTGGGCCCAGTAGTTAGGCCATATCCTATCAGTAACTGAACTGCATAACAAACGGAACAAAAATAGCAAGGGAACATAAAATTGAAATTAAAAGTACATGGAAAAAGAAAATTAAACTCTAAGCATATACAGTGTTGGGTACAAACAACATATCCCGCATTGAAGTTATAAGGTAGATAGACCTTGGATATAAGAGGAACAACCACCACACTAGTATGATGCCTTTTGGGCAGGAGCTCAAGAACAAAACAGTACGGGCTGAGCTCAAAGTGGACAATATCATACTATTACGGATAGGTGATAGTGCTCGGTAACCATAACATACAGTCAAGCAGAACTCTTCCCACGACAGGATGTTAGGATGGCCCCTCAGTGTAGCCTCAACATTCGGGACATTGACATTTGTGGACTGCTTGTGCCGGGATACACATGGTAATTCAAGTGATTATCGTTGAAGGGGAGGACAGTGATGCGGTTCTTATGTTTGAGGGGAGGATTGTTGGGTACAAACAACGTATCCTAATTCAAGTGATTATCGTTGGAGGGGAGGACAGCGATGCGGTTCTTATGTTTGAGGGGAGGATTGTTGGGTACAAACAATGTATCCCGCATTGTGGAGCAACTACCACACTAGTATGAGGTCTTTTGGGCATGAACAAAACCGTGCGGGCTGGGCCTAAAGCGGACAATATCATACTATTGTGGATCGGTGGTCGTGCTCGGTAACCCTAACATATAGTCGAGAATAACTCTTCCTATAAAAAGTTGTATTTCCTGATAGTGTTTTTGGAATTGACGTAACTTCCAAAAGATGGAATGACTTCGTCTCGAAGGTAGAAGCACCGGAAACAGTTGAGACTTATTAATTCATGCGTGCATCAAAGTTAAGTGAACATGTCGCCTTAAATACATAATAAATTCGTTGATTGTATTCTTAGTTTGAAGTATTACTGCTATGATTGATATGTGAAGCAGTTAGGTGGATCTTAGGTATTTCGTAATGGTCTAACATTACTATAGTTGCGTCGTAGGCACTAAAGTTAGGTTAAAGTCACTATATTTAATAATTTAGGATCCAAGCATTCTTTGGTGGACCAAGAACATATTAATCTATTCATGGAATCTTATCCATTATATTTTTCTCAGGCATCGATAAAAGAGAAATGCTTAAATTTATGTCACGCTTCAATTGCATTTGAGATTAATGATATATGTGTTACTGTTACTTGTTATATGGTATGAGTTGGATAATTTAATTGCATGGGAAGATTACTGTGTAGCTTGCATTCAAATTAATTGGCCATAAACGTATATGTGCAATGGCATTAATGCTTTATAATCGAGCAAGCTAACTGGTAAAACATTTGATACGTATATAGCGAGTGTTTTCTTGATTGAGACAACTAAAAAGACTATTAATTGAATATGGTTGACTAAGGGGTGTTTGACTAAACTTATAAGCTCTTTAAAACATCTTATTAACTGTTTAATAATTTATTAACTCTAGACATTCGCTTGGCAATATAAACTCCTTAAGAGCTTATAAGCTCCAAAAATAAACTATTAAGAACTTATAAGCAACTTATTTTTTAAATAAGCTCTTATAACTTAATTTTAAAGCATATAAGCTTTTGAAATATCTTATGACTTATAAGTTCTCGGTGCTTATAAGCTGTTATTGCCCACAATGAAAAAATTGTCCACATAACATTATTATATCAATAATAAGCACATTAAATGTAATCACAGTAGATGGTGTAACATTTTTATCATCTTTAAATAGCCTAATGCGCTATACATCATATGATCATGTCAAAAGGAAATGGACTTGCTTGTCTTTTATCTAGTTAGAGATTAGAGTGATAAACTTGTAATAATTAATTATAAGCACGGATATTTCATGGATGACTTTTATTAGTGGTATCTTTCTATCTTGATAAAGAAAGCGAGAGGAAATGATGAAAATCTAACCCATGCCATAATTTCTAATTTTTTTAATCCACAATATACTGATTACTGACTGTCATAATCAACATCACCGTGAAGTAAATATCAAATGAACAGGTATGTGTCAATGTTTGTGGGATTTGGAAAATCTAACGCCAATTTCAACAGATAGTGAAATCCAACAAGAAACAAATAAGGTGTGGTCATTTTCATAATTTATCTACTTTACTTTGCTATATCCTCAATTTATTTGCTCTAATGTATGTGTGTGTATATATACAAAGATAAATCTAATTAATATGTTTAATTAAGCTATAAATCTTACTATCATACTAACCTAAATCAGTGACCAGATTTACTGTAAGGAAGAAGCTAATTCGTGCAAATCTAATTTTATCTTTGGGGAAAGATAAATTCAAATCAAATTGCAAATTCATAAGGTCATAAATTTGAAACGTTAAAATACCATTTATTTACCACGAGGAATTTAAAAAGTGAAAGAAATAAAGAGAAAAGGACAGTAGGAAAAAAAAAAAACAACAATCACATAAGAAATCAGTTTTTCACATTATCATGATCATGTCATTTCGCATTTCATTTTCCTAAGGACTACCTCCGTCTCACATACTTATGTATGTATTCCGTTTTAGTCCGTCTCACGAATTATGTACGTTTCCTAAAATGGAAATAACTTTATATCACTTATCCATATCACTTCACACTTTATTCACACTTTATATCACTTCACCCCTTCACTTCACACTTTTTATATCACTTCACCCTTTACTTCATACTTTTTATATCACTTCACCCCTTCACTTCATATTTTTTATATTACTTCACTCCTTCACTTCACACTTTAATAATTTTGCATTAGTTTTTTATTGTACAATGTATGTAAATAAGTAACTGAGATGGAGATAGTATGATGCTATATGTGTTTAGTGATGGCATCATAATTTAAAACGTGTCGTGAATGAATTATGTCCCATTTTTTTAAAAGTATAATGAAATATAAGAAAAAAAGAAAGTGGATTCTTTATAATCTAATAGGAGGCCTTGTCAAATAAAATTTTGGCCTCTCATAAAAAATTTAGAAATCAATAGTGATCATCGATGACAAATTAGAGGCCCTGGGAAAAATTTATAAAAATATAAATTAAGGCCCTCAAATTTTATAAAGTTACTTGTTTTTAGAAATTACTACCTCCATCCTATTACATTTGTCACATTCACTATTTGATACGTTTTTCCACCGAAATCTAGTCATAGTATCCCGTAAAAAAATAATACTACAAAATTATATTTTAAAATACGTACTAGGTTTCGATGGAAATACGTGCAAAAAGTAAATGTGACTAATGTAATGAGATGGAGGTAGTATTATTCAAGCCTTTTCTTAAAAAAAAAAAAAGATTAACGAAAAGGGGGCCGGAGAGATTAGATAAAATTAGATCTATTCAAGAGAGGAATGTTTCGCTACCTAGTATGATAACTTTAATTTTTAAATAAGATTTGAATTTTTTTAATCGGTAAGTATTTACAATGGACTCGTGAACATTATTAACAATCCATGTCATATCTTTCACTTGCTACTGTATTAGGAAATATTATTGTTAATTAGTAAGTGAACAGGCGACCATATGTTTTAAATAGTAGAAGTGATTTGTTTTCTTGGTACATATGTTCATGACTTCATGTACCTCATACATATACATAACATCTTTCTATCAAATCACGATCTCTACAATTTGATGTTACAAACTTCCCCTCAGTATTGAGGCATGAAATAATTGATGACAGCTTTGACAAAATATGAAATGATACAGATAAGAAGATCTGGAATAAGTCTTTCTATCCAAATTTTAAGTGGATATATATAAAATACCCATTTTGAAAATGTATGTGTAGAAAATACTCATTTCAATATATTAATGTTATATTGTTGAAATCAATGCACATCGGCCGGCAGAGGTGCAGAGTTTTGACCCCACTTTTTATATTTTTTTATCTATTGTGATTTATTTATATTTTACCAATTTCTGCCCCAAAATTTTGTGGTGAAATTATATCACCGACACCAAGGGATTATTCAAAATTCACTCAAATTTAATATGATAGGTGAAACAGTTAAATTATTGAATGCATTCTCTGAAAATTCATTTTCACGGACTAAATAGTGAAAATAATAATTGTATTCGGACAAATTTGACTACTTTATCAAATTTATTTTTCACAGCAAATAATTCATAATTCATACCCGTTTTATCTTATAAAGTGGGTAGAGTGCAGAGAATTTCTTCGCTCACAACACCTTAAAAATTATTTTCGTCATTTCTTAAAAGCTTACAATTTGGAGTATTTTTTTTAGCGCTAGAAGGCAATCAAAGACAACTTACTGGTCGCAAACTGAGGAGGAAGAAAAAGCAAACGAAATTGAAAAAGCTCACGAAATTATAGCTTTTAAGGTACATTATCAAGTTAATTATTCTATTTTTTCAATTATATTTTTGGGATTTACATGCTCAATGTTATATTGATTCTTAGGTGTAATAGTATGATTTTAGCCGTAAGATATTTAGATAAATATGAAAATTTACTGTTTAAATAAATTTATTAATATAGTTTAAAAAGATGTCTCACGGTTAGATTAGCATTTAAACCGTAAATTTCACAGTTTAAATGCTAGTCTAACCGTGTAACACCTTTCTAAATTAACAAATCATTTTATTTAAAAATAGTATTAATATAGGATTGGGGTTCAGAATCTGTATAAATCTGGTAGAAATTGTTGTGCGAATATTAGAGTGTTTTCACGGTTAGAATTAAGTGTGATCTCACGGTTTCACTTAAATCTAACCGTGAAAAGTGATTTTCACGGTTAGACTTGAGTGAAACCGTGTGAGATCTCACGGTTACACTCAAGTCTAACCGTGAAAATCACTTTTCACGGTTAGATTTAAGTGTAACCGTGAGATCTCACGGTTTCACTTAATTCTAACCGTGAAAAGTGTTTTTCATACAATTTTTTAATAAAATAATTTGTTAATTCAGACAGGTGTTTCACGGTTAGATTAGAAGTTAAACCGTGAATTTCACGGTTTAAAGGCTAGTCTAACCGTGAGTCGTCTTAGTTTAATACTATTTTTTAATAAAATAATTTGTTAATTCAGAAAGTTGTTTCACGGTTAGATTAGCATAACTTATGCGTGTAATATTTTTTATGCCTAGCTTTATGCATAACTTATGCGTATAATAGTTTTATTAATTTTTTTTTTCTGAATTAAATTCATGCAGATGTCGTTCGCTATCGTAAACTTAAATTACGGAGGAAATTGGGCCGATTGTGTGTACGAGGGCGGTGGGGAGATGGATATCGTCTTATCAACAAATGCTATCAGTGTGTACAACTTGAGATCCCAAATAGAGAATATGTGCAGTTTCTTGGGCAATGATTTTGATATCTCCTATTTGAATAAGACACGATCCGGACGTCTTGTTAAATCACCGTTGGGGACAGATGAAGAACTCGTGCGCTTGTGCAGTACCGAATCGTCTCCGAAAGTATATATATGTTCGAACAACACGGCATCGTCTTCTCACTTTTCCGGTGAACGAGCCGGCCCGTCCTCTCCATATTTTCCTACGTTCGAGCAGCCGTACCAGTATGGTGGATCATTCGACTTCGGCTACCAGGGCAGTGATTGGCACACAAACCTCGAACAGATTGGCATGGGCGGTCCTTTTACAAATTGGACTGGTGACGTCTATCACGGAGATCTTAACTTCGATACCAGTTCATTTCCTCATGTCTCTACTGGCCGGGAAAATTTGATCCCGGACCTCAATTTTACCCTAGAGGATGAGGAGGATGAGCATAATGGGCATACTAAGGCGCGGACTCGAGGTGATACGTATGAAGTCATAGACGACGACGATGACCCAGATTACGACGTTGAAGCTGATGCTGAGAGCACAGAGAGCGACAGACCTGGAGACAATTCTAATAGGCGGCTGAACAGGTCTTTGTTTGCCGAGTACACAGCGTGGATACTTGACGAGGGCGGGATGGAAAAACTATTGCGATTAATGTATCGAAGTCCGCACGATGATGAGGCTGAGGAGGATATAGATACAAGGCATATGAGTAATTGGATAGTCCCCATGGTCCCTATCCAACCTGAAAGCTCAGCAGTATATGCAGGTGAGGTTAATCTGATTGTTGAAGGGCTTGCTATTAATGCCATGTACGATACGAAGGACGAACTGACGATTGCAGCCGGTCTGTGGAATTTGGAGAAGAATGCAGAATCAAAGGTAGAGAGGTCAGATAGTGGAAGACTATATTTGAAATGCAAATCATCGAAGCGATGCCCCTTCTACCTACATGCCCAGGCCAGCGGAGGCGGCCATTTTTTAGTGACCAAGTTTTGTGGCGATCACACGTGCAATCAGGAAATAATAGGTCTGAAGAAAAGGAAGCTTCGTTCTACGGTCGTTGGGGCGTACTTTGCGAAGCGAATTCTTCGTGATCAAGAAATAATCAAGCGAAAGGTCATAATGAACGAGCTGAAGGAAGTTTTTGGTGTCGACATCAAGTACGATGTCGCCTTGAGAGGACGAAACCGCGCTATTCAGATGATTTATGGCCAATACGAAGATTCATTCAAGATGCTCCCGGGTTACCTCGCGATGTTGAAGAGGATAAATCCGGGTACGATCACAAAGACCGAAATTGGAGACGATGGCCGGTTCAAACAAGTTTTTGTTGCTCTCGGCGCTACTCGAGTTTCGTATTCATCGTGCATGAGGCCAGTTATTATAGTGGATGACACACATCTAAAGGGGAAGAACAATGGGATACTGTTCGTAGCCGTGACAAAGGACGCTAACGAGCAATTGTATCCGTTGGCTTATGGAATAGGGCCTATCGAAAACCATGAGTGCTGGACCTTCTTCATGCGAGGACTCAGAAGAACCTTTGGAGCATTGCAGGGTACGTTGATTGTCTCGGATCAGCATATATCCATCATACATGCCGTCAGCCTTGTATTTCCCGATGCCGTCCACGGTTTGTGTTACTTTCACTTGAGCAAGAACTTGGCACACTATGGTAAGCATGTCGTCGCGCTGTTTCAACGAGCTGCATACACGTATGATGTTACAGAATGGAATGAGAGAATGAATCAAATCCGTGATCTGAACGCCAATGCGCATGCAAAATTGATGGAAATCGGCCCTGCCAAGTGGGCTCGATCAATGTGCCTACCTCGACGTTTCAGCAATATGACGTCGAACGCTCCAGAGTCTTTCAATAATACCCTCCTATGGGCTAGACGTCTACCAATCTGCGCTTGTCTCGATGCCGTGCACCTTGTCATCGAACAATGGTTTGATGAAAGGCGTTTAGAGTCTCAGCGAGACAATCATCCAATATCGTTGGGGGCTAGGCGAACAACTGCAGATCTGATAGAGCACTCGCGGAGATACAGGGTCACGCAGACATCCCAAGTAGAATTCAATGTTCGTACATCCCAAAAGACGCTTACTGTGAATCTGCAACAGTAGGAGTGTGAATGTCTGCGTTGGCAGAGGGACTATCTGCCTTGTGCACATGCGATCGCGGCAATCATGTAAGTACCCCTTCAACTTATCATTGCTTACATTAATCATAGCTTATGTACGCTGATGAACATAACTATATTGTACTGTATTGTCGCAGGCATCAAAAGGAGGAAGTATCGCATTACGTTTCACGTTACTACCACCGGGCTACTTACGCCAGGTCATACGATCTCTCAATTTCACGGGTACCACACAAATCTACTTGGCCAAAGGACCTACAGAGTACAGAATTGTTACCCTCCCTAAGAGTACGTCTACCGGGGAGGCCCAAAGAAAGAAGACGTAGAGGGAGAGGGGAAGCACGCCGACGGGCAACCCGTGGTTCTCGGAGATGTCCACATTGTGATTAAACAGGCCACGTTGCAACCATGTGTCACTTGTGGATGGAATGAATGAATTATTGTAATTTATCGGATTAATATGTTTATAAATAATTAATTAAGATTAGCCTATTTAATAATAATAATAATAATAATTTAACGGTTGGAATAGCATTTAAACCGTGAAATTCACGGTTGAAATGATAGTCTAAACGTGAAATTCCTTTATTAAAAAATAGTATTTCTCACGGTTAGACTAGCATTTAAATAATTGATCAATGAACCGTGAGTCACGGTTTTTTTAAGAATCAAACCGTGATATCACGGTTTTAAGAGCTAATAAACCGTGTAAAATACTATTATAATTCAGAAATTAAAAACATATATATTTACACGGTTTATATAACAATGAAACTGTAGTTTAATGAATACCGTGAAACCTGGTCAAAATTAGAAAAATCCGGTCAAAACCACTCCTATTTACACGGTTTGTTGTGATTTTTACCGTGTAAGCACGTTCCAACTCGTGAACCCTAACCGTGAGACACTCTCATTTGGTCAAAATTAAGGCTAAATTTTGTTTTAATCCGATATCTACTGCTTCAAGTCACGTATTTTGTTAAATATTTATACATATAATGACAATTAAACACCTATTACAGCTTGAATTGGTAAATATTTTCATAATGGAGTATAGTGAATGTATTTGTGATCACATAGTCCATCTTGTGTACTATACTTGTAAGTGATGTATTCTAATGACATCGTGACTTCGTATTTAAATATTTAAATGCAAACAAGCTAATTAATTAATTATAGTATTATTTAAATAAATGACATTCTTATATTTAAATCGAATATATAAATATTCTAACATATATAACGCGATCGAAAGATAATGTTTACAGCTCGGCATAACGTCGTGAAAGGGAAAATATCCGTTTCGCGACCTCTAAGCGAAACGCGGCGAGGTACCTCACACCAACCCGATCAATGCGCGGCTTCTTCTGGGTGAAAATACGATCGATGTACATACAAGCGAACGGTCCGCATGAATACTCGTCCTTCTATATATATTGCTGCTCTAGGGGGATCCAAACAACCTTCAGAAAATCAGTTTGCTTCGTCATCCCTGGATGTTGTTCCCAATACCCAACCTTTTGCAACACTCTGGGCCACAGTTTCTGGATCGGGTAGAGCTGGACCTTCCGATGCATTCTGTCGTCTGCATTAGAGAGCGTATGTAGAAGTGAGTCGTATACCTCCATCGTCCACTCGTCAGTCAGTACTCGGCAAATAACCCAATGATCGGAGGATACGTGGCAAATAAACACAAACTGCAAATTAAAACACCACATGACAAAATAAGAAAGAAAAATCAATATATTTTGAAATTAATCCAACTACTGACGTTAATCACACAATTCCTTAAAAATTAATTTGAATATCACTAAATAAAATAGATAAAAATTCGTGTGTTAAATTTTTGTTTTCCAAAAAAACTTATGCATTTAGTTTTATATAAGTAGTATAATGCATTTAAGCACTAATAATAATACGTAATAAAAACACAAAGTTTAAATCAAGAAACTTACACAAGTTGCGTTCATCCAAACATCGTACGAGCCAACGTCGTGAAACCAATTCCCCAGATCATGTGACAGCTTGTAGTCACGATACTTTAGATTCGACTTCGCCCGTGCTGTTTGATCTCCACCGTGAAAATCCATCAGGGCCTTCCTCAACTCGTACTGTCAATAAATATCTTAATTTAGAGATTACACAAAAAAATATATATATATACATTTAAAATGTGTAAAAAAAACTCACATATACGCTCATTCCAAGCAGAACGGTGCATCTGGACGATAGAGACGGACACAAAGAAAGTCCATCTTGGAGTCGACTCCACCAATAAACAGTGTACAGTTCCATCATCTAAAATCCACACACAGTATTAATACAACATAATAATCGACAGAGTAGCATAAATAATAAAAATATAACATAAGGTCCGGTCTAACCTCGGCTGAGAACTGAATATGGGGGTGTTCGATCTCATTGAACAAGGACTGGTTCATCTGATGGGGCGGGTCCTGCATGTTCATGACGTATGCATTCGGTCCGCTTCGTCTGAATTCTTGATACAACTGCTTCATCGTCGGGGCTGAATACGGTGTCGTAATTGTCGGAACAAAGGAGCTCTGTAAAGCAGCCGATGGCCTCACAGTCCATCCCCCAACACGAACCCGACGCACAGGCGTCTGTCTTTCAACGTCAGAATCGGCATCACTGTACTCACCCCCCTCAAGTCCCTGGGGATCGGGAATCACCGGATGATGGGGAAGCACAGGCTGCAGTACAGGATGTACCCAATCGTCCAGGGGCATCCTATCCAGATCCCTATAATAAGACGAGTGCCCCGACTCCTCATCCTCGACCTCAGCCTCTTGAACTGGAGGCGTCCTTGATCTCTCTCGTGCTACCGGCTCTGGAAAGGGCTCCCTAAACCCGAACACGTGCTCGAAACCCGGAGCGGCCTCGGGGGTAGGTGCTCTGTAGTCAATGGCACGGTAGTCATCGTCTCGACCTGCAGAAGCTCTATGGGCCCGGTCAACGGAATGTCTCGAGCTGGCATGTGAGGGTGCCCGACGATGGCCCGAGGAACTCCCCGACTTCCTGAAGATCCCCTTCAGGTGCCCCGCCATGAACTTGGCGATACGAGCCATCACTCCGGTCTCCGAAGTATCCCGTGCCATGCGTTCCATGATTTTGTCGGCCCACGCGTCGTTGTCACATCCCCGCGGGCACGGATCCCCGTGTACGCAGCAGACAATGCCCGGGGACCGGTGGGGGAGTGAACTGTCGACCCTCGGCCTCTTTGACGTACTTGCACGAGCGCTGTGGACTGAGAGAGGCCCTCCACCATCAGAATTTGCCCTTGTAGCACGAGGCTGCCGACCACAGGGGGCTACATTCCTAACATCTCGACATCTCAATTTCTCGATCACTCTTGCCATACCTCTGGCTTCCCTCGATTGCCTCTGGGCTGGAGGCGCTTTCTTCCAAGAATGGCGCGTATTCATCTGAAATCGAATCATCAATGGGTCTCGCTCCTCGAAGAGGCTCCGATAATAAAACGACTCCATTTCTTCAGAATCAGGTTCGAGCGTGGGGTGGACTTGGAGCTGCAATAGACAGAAGCAAAATAATTCATTATTAAAAGACAGAAGACAGAATCACGGTTTGATTTAATTAAAATCGTGAGAGCTCACGGTTTGGTTAAGTTCAAACCGTGAGAGCTCACGGTTTGGTTAAGTTCAAACCGTGAAAAGTAAGCTCTCACGGGTCGAAATTCAATTAAACCGTGAGCTCTCACGGTTCGAAATTCAATTAAATCGTGAGCTCTCACGGTTTCATGCTACTTTAACCGTGAAAAGTGTGATTCTCACATCTCAGAAACTAAATCAAACCGTGCACATTTCAGAAACTAAATCAAACCGTGGCCTTCACTGATTATTTTCTACTCGAACCGTGAAATCACTTAAATAAGTTAAAAAATTTAATAAAATAATAATAATTGATTCCAAACAAGTATGCGGGAATAGAATAAAATCAAATAAAACAAAACAACTTCAATTAATTCTTGCTAATATTACGAATAATGAACATAATTAAAATTAAAAATATTGTTATTGATTGAGTAAAAATAGAATAATGACGTACCCTAGGATCGTTGAAAAAATCAACGAAATCCTCATACGAGCCCTCCATTTCCCATCTCCTTAGTCGGGGTAAGTCGTTGTCATTCAGCCGTCTAGCACACTGCTCCCCTAAACTTGGAATGGCCTCGAAAGCCCAAAGATACAACGCCCAGACGGGCCCATACAAGTGGTAGGTAACACTCTTCCCTTTGCCTCCAATTTCTATCGGGTCCTTCTTTGCCACTCCAAGCTGGTGGCACAATATCTGGTACGGCCATGATCCCCACGGAAAAGTCCCCCATTGATGTGGATCCTCGGCCAACGTCCACACCCAATCATCAATGGATCTATCGTAATCTCGACACAACAACAAGTAGTAGTAGCAGAGGATGTTGGCGGCACTCAAGTATTGATCCTCCGACCCTATAACTCGAGACTCATCAGTGAAATCCGCCCACAGCTGTTTCACTTTGACCTTAACTCCATTGGCGCCGTAAAAAGTGTGGTAGAGGCTCGTACTTGGGATGACGTGGTTGTTGCCGTGAGGATTAAAGGTCGTCGAACCGAAGCATAATCCGGTGACAAGGCAGAATTCTTGAGGACCAAACCGAATATCCTGCCCACCCACGTGAAACAACCTTTTGAATTCATATTCCTGGCCCCTCCATAGCTCCCGGGATAACAGCTCGTGCAAGGCGCGCTTCGCATTCCCTGCCTTCTTCATCGTGCACACGCGTGCAAATGGAGATTCGTCAACAAATCGCTTCAACAGATCACTTCCGCCAATACGCCTTAACCCATGTACGATTGACGGAATTGCTCGATCTCGTTGATAAGCATTTATTTCACCCGGGAATCCTTGCATACGAGGCATGTTACCATTGATACCTAGGCTGCAAAAGAAAGAAAAGTGCAAATTAGTTAATTTATCAAAATTTCACAAATTAGTTAATTTGCACAAATTTAGTGCTTTTTACGGTTAGAAGTTAATCAAACCGTGAGATCTCACAGTTTCAATTAACTTCTAACCGTGAAATACACTTTTCACGGTTAGAAGTTAATTGAAACCGTGAGATCTCACGGTTTGATTAACTTATAACCGTGAAATACACTTTTCACGGTTTCAATTAACTTCTAACCGTGAAAAGTGTATTTCACGGTTAGAGTTAAATCAAACTGTGAGCTCTCACGGTTTCAATTAATTCTAACCGTGAAAAATACTCTAATTTCTACAAATTTCGAACCCAATTCAAGCACATATTTCTACATATTTAGCATACAAATCAAAGGATTAAAACATAGCATTATACACATTATAATTCTAATTCTATTCCATAACCATAAAACTCTAAAAATGCTTAAAATTCACTGTAAAATCAATGTAAAATCAATATAAACTGTAAATTCAATAATCTTTTTTTTTTTTTTTAAACTAACCGGCGGCGGCGGCTCGGGAAGGTTTTCCCGTTCTTCCCTCGTCGGAACTCGGCGACGTGGCGGCGAAGGAACTTCAACGCCTTCGGATTCATTACCTGAATTGTGGTCGGAATCGGCCATGGTTTCTCTTCTCTCCGGCGCCGGCAAATTACTATCTCACGGTTTCAAAAAATAATTTGGGGGCTAGGGTTCTTCACGGTTTCTTTCTTTTGAAATTGGGGGAAAATTGTGAGAGTGAGAGATAGTGAGAGAGCCGTGAGAGTAAGTGGGTAGGTTTTCCTTTTTTTTTATAATAATAATAATAATAATAATAATAATAACAAAAAAATAATAGTAATAAAAACAAAAAAATAACAAATAATAAATAAATAAATAATAATAATAATACAAACCAAAAACAAAAATAACAATAATAACCATGAAAGAACGGCGAGCCTAAACCGTGAAAGAAATCAATTTTAATTCTGCTTCTGCTTAACCCTTCGGTCAATTGGTAAAATAAAAAACATAATAGGACAAAAAAAATTAGAATACCGATAAAGACTGAAGCTTTTGAAAGAAATGTGTACAAAAAAGCGGGGCCCATGTCATTATTTAAATAAAATGGGTATTTTTTGAACATGCATTTTCAAATTGGGTATTTTGTTCACTTTCATGTTCAAATTGGGTATTTTCAATTTCTGCCCTAAGAAGATTATGACCGATGAATGTCACAGTCAGATGAGGATATCTCTATTTCAGGGATTATTTTCATCGACATATATAATTATTTAGAAAATTAGGGATAATTATTTATATATTAGTAAAATATACTCCCGTCATTTTTAAGTTGTTACAATTTTTTTTCAGCAATTTTCGAGCCTCTTGATGATAAATTTTAAAATAACTTTTTAAAGAATTTTTTCTTTTACGGGACACTATAACACAAATTGTTGAAAAAATGTAATAACTTGAAAATGACGGAGTTAGTATTAATTAAAAAAATATTAATTTTGCCAACCAAAATTATCGGTTGTTACAAATAAATAAAAAATCAATTGAAATTTTTTTGCAACAACTCACGATTAGGGATGGCAATGGGCCGGATCTGGACCGGATCCGGCTTGCTCCAGATCCAGATCCGTAAAAAAAAATTTTGTCCGGATCCGATCCAGATCCGTCGGGTCTAAAAAATTGAGATCCAGATCCGGATCCACGGATCTACGGATCTGGACCCAGATCCATAATCTTTTATCCTAAAATGAATTTTTTAAATAATAAAAAAATTTATAGTGCAATAATAATTAGAATAAGTTTCGATGATAAATCTAACGAGTTTTAAAAATCCTAAGTACATAAATAACAATCCTAAATTAAAATATATCCCAAGTATATAGATACAAATTCCATTCCAATTAAAATAATAACAAAATATATATAATATATGTAATATAATATAATATATATATTAAATGGATCCATGGATCGGATCTGGACCGGATCCGGTTCTAAAAATATCAGATCCAGATCCAGATCCGAAAATTAGCTATTAGATCCGGATCCGTTCCAGATCCATCGGGTCCAAATTTTAGAAGATCCAGATCCGTAAAATCGGATCTGGACCACCGGATCTGGACCGGGTCCTAGATCCATTGTCATCCCTACTCACGATATCGCGCGGTCGCTAATTTCACGATAAAAAAAAAACGATCGTTAAGAAGTCGGGAAAATTGGAGCGTCCCCTTCGCGCCGAAATCAGTCGTGAGTCTGTTTCTATATTGATCGTAAATGCACAAATTTGAGGTAGTTGTTGTTTAGTTGTTAAACTGTTAGAATTAAGCACCAAACGACTTTAGTTGCAAAATCGGTTGTGAAAATACGCGTCTTTTGTGTCATTCCCTTTCGTCGTAATCCAGTTCATGGAGATGAGACCGTAGCCGATTCAAGGGCGAATCGTTTCGATGCGAGAGAGAATGATGGAGATGAGACCACAAATACGAATGTTGTTAAATTGTTGCGACATTCTGTTCATATGGTTTAATCTTGTTGGGCTTTTACAATCTTGTTCATTTACCTTTTGGACTTGTTTAGTTGGGTTTTTTTTGGAGTTTATATATAAGGGTTCTTTTGGACTTGTTTAGTTGGCCTTTTGGAGTTTATATATAAGGTCCTTCTTTAATTTTTAATGGGGAAAAGGTATAAAATTTTATAAATTTATACTTTAACGTTCATAATTATACATAATAATTATAATTAAAAAAAATTGAGGACCTATCAAAGAGATGCTCCAATGTCCACCGTAAGCATACTTAATATGTCAACGGATGACGTGACAATGTTATAAATAAAGAAACTAATTTAAATATATATCCTAAAACTTAAATCCTACAAAAAAAAAAGGAAAACTAACTAGACCATACTAAAAAAATTAAACCCTAAATGAAAAATTTATCGACGTTATACTGTCACACCAACAATTGATACATTAAGTGTGTCTATTGTGTGTAAGGGATCGTTTCTACTCCCAAACGAGCCCAACACGATGAAAATATGGTACTTTCGTGATAATTCTACAAATCATTCTTCGAACTTCAGAATTTGGAATGGAAAAATATAGATATTTGGGTATTGATTTGAATGGCCATGTGGGCCGTGTTTAACAGTATTTCAATCTAGGCCTAATCTAAAAGTAATGGACCCCGAAATTGTTGCCCAATTTAGGAAAGAAGGATAAATAGGCCCATTTTACTCGTATGATTCTTAGGACTTGTTTAGTAAAAGTTATCTTATCTTGCCTTATATAGAATACTAAACAAGCCCTTACGAAACCAGTCTTAATTTTGTCACATTCTAGATATTTATAGGATATAAAGCTTATTCTTCCTCCTAGGGGCGGTCCGGGCGGATCCAGAAAAAATATCGAGTAGGGGCTGGCTTTTTTTAATTTTGAGTTTGATAAAAATTTTCTTGTTCTTGGTTTGGTAGTAGGTGCTTTTATGCTATAAAGTATACAAATTAACAATAATTTGATGATTTTTTAAGAGTTTTTTTTAAAAAAAAATTGATGGGGGCTTAATTAAGCCCTCACCCCTCACCATGTAGATCCACCCCTCCTCCTTAATGTCGTGCAATCTTATTCTTCATGTGTACTTAAAAGAACTTATAATTTGATGGATTGCTAATGTTACAAATAAGAAAAAAAAGAAAAAAAGAAAAAGAGAGAGAACATGATGAATATATTATATACATATATATTACCCTAATGAAGAAGAAGACATTCTTTAAGATATATTCTAAATGAGTTTTTTCCCTCGGAAATAGAAAAAATGTTTTTATTTTATTTTTTATTACTATATTTTTTTAAAGAAGTGAAAGATGATGTCGACTCTTGGAAACAATAAAAGGACCTTCCAATCATATGAATGATATCTTAGTTTGGTGATTGTTTTAACAATTTGTAGAAAGTAGAATATTCATTTATGTAATACAAGTTGCAGATAAAAATATTTTCTGGCCTCGTCACGTAATAGACTTTCCACCAATATTTTTAACATAATTTTGTAAAGACAAAATTACGGTCTTCGCCCAGTGATAGAAGTTCCCACGAATAAGTAAATATATTTCTTGTTGCATAATTATTTTAATAATTTTAATTAGGTCAGGGCAATCCCCCTTGGCATTTTATTACTTCTATTGGACGGATTGAATAGTTGGGAAAATAAGTAATTTTAGCCCTATATATTTATTTTACGGTTTGAAGTTGTATATGATGCTTTAAGATGAATTTTAGTCCATATTTGGTTCAACTTTTTTTTGAGTATGGAAAAAGAAATAATTAATTGATTTCATTATTTTTTGTTAGGTTTGAGTAATATGTTAACTTGCTTGGGGGTAATCCAATCTACCAAATTGTTACCCCTCAAGGAGGGGAAACAAGTAGAAAGTGAATCCCTCTTACAAGTGACTCATTTCTCCTATTGAACCAAACACTTAGCCCATGTTTGGTTCAAGTTTTTTTGGTATGGAAAGAAAATCAAGTAATTGATTTCATTACATTTTGTTTGGTTTGAATAATAGGTTATTCATTTCCCTTACTTGGGGGTAACCCAATCCATTACATTGTTACCCTTCAAGAAAGAGGGAAAACAAGGAGAAATGACCCCCCTCTTAAGTGACTCCATTTTCTACTATTGAACCAAACACTCAATAAAAATAATCATTATTATTATCATTACCTACTTGACTTAATTTTATTCTCTTTCCGTTACCCAATTTGAACCAAACAAGCACTTAATAAAAATAATAATTATTATTATTATCATTCCCTTACTTAACTTAATTTTATTCCATTTTCGTTACCTAATTTGAACCAAATAAGCACTTAATGTATTGAAAAGTAGAAACGTGAAGGTGTGCTCTGATGATACCTCCACTAATAGTAGTGGAAGAACAATAACTAGTAGCAAATGCATCATGGCTAAACACTTCACCGTAAAAAAAAAGTTTACAGAAAGTTATAGCTGAAAAAGATAATGAAAAATGGAAGAGCAGCACCTGCACACTAAGGGCTTGTTTGGTAGCAAACATGAGATAAGCAAAAAAATTGAGGTGTAACAGTAAATCATGATATTGATGGAGATTAAATATAGTATAGATATTATTATTATTATTATTATTATTATTAGGTTTTCATTTACTTATTTTCCAAGGAATTTATATGTTTATCCTTTTGTTATTAGACTATAAATATTAGTATTCTCTATGTATTGTGGGAGTTGGAATTTGATAATAAAATTAGAGTTTGTTCCTTTCTCTTGTGTTCTTTCGGTATTCAATAGAGAATCAACAGAATTTCACATTATTTGCATTCTTTTCCGGCATTTTGTTAATCTTAATCAACTGATTAGACGCTCCCCTACATCAGATATCATATCAAGATAACCCATGATTGAATTTTATTGTTGGTGGTTTGGTAGATAAGATTAAAACATGATAAAAAAAAAATTACTAAAGTATCCCTCTAAAAACTTAAAAATTACAATCCTATTTCTCCTTCACTCCACCGCCATTTCTCATTTTCTTGCTCTTCCCTTCTCCGTCCAAAATCCAGATCTCCTATTTTAAAGCCAAACTTCTTTCTCATCTCACTAAAATCTTTCCCTTTTCCTTCCCTCCATATCCATATACAGTGCTTTGGAAAATTGCTCAAGCTGCCCTAAATTTTAAGTGCGTTGAGGGGTGGAGAGGAGAAGAGGGGATTACACAAAATCTACAGCAAAGAAATGGGGCGGCGGCGCAGGGGCAGCAGCGGCAGCGCGGCGGCGGCAGATTTCATACGATATCGATTAGGGGCTTTTCAGTAGATTTCGATTTGGGGCTTTTCGATTTTGGGAATTTTTGGGCGAATGGAGAAAGTTGACTGCCGCCCATCGCCGGCGGCATTAAGGCAGTGTTGACTGAGTCGCCCATCGCCGGCGGCAATAAGCAAGCGGCTGTTTCACGGCGGAGGATGAGCCTGACATCGGCGAATGAGGGTGGAGTGAAGCAATTGTAGAAGCAACGAAGAGTGGAAGGGGTAAATGGGTCTTGAGCATTCTTTTGGAGGCACTGTACAAGCATGGAATTATAATCACGGGGTGAATGTTGGAGTTGTTGTGTATAGCTAAAGAAAAAACGTGTTTTAGTATATACGACATGTATTCCACTGATTACAATTACATATCTGAATAAATATATTAATAAGAATAAGTCATATATCTCATGTTTTAGAACACGTGGACGGCTCGAGTGTCAAGGAGATCACGCAGCGTTCGATAATAATTATGAGATATAAACAGTGTCACAGTCGAGATAGCTCGGGAAAGCTATCGGTTTAGACTGCAACATAATGGTAGTGGCGGGTCTCAGTCGCTAGTTATGTTGGTACGGTGGAACGTATTGACAAGATCAAGTGAGATAATGTTTTTCTGGTACTGACCCAGCAATAGGTGAAGAACTAGAGATCTCGGCATTTAGAGATATGATCTCAATCTCAATAGCTATTAGATATATATGTGTTGTTCATTGTTATTTTGATTTGCAAGATAAGAGTCTATCGCAGCATCCCTGATGACTTGCCTCTTAGGGTAACATGAGGGCACATAGTATGTCTAATTAGTTGTATCGAGACACCGTGTCCGTATTAGGTTGAGAGATATCCCCTCAGGGAGTTCACAAGGTTTGTTATACCAAGTCATGCATGCTGATTAAGTTCAGGTATAATAATAAGGGGTGAACGAGTACTACTTGAAGAAAATAAGATATTAATTAATTAGGAGCAGTCAGAGGAGCTCTAATTAATTAATGGATATCGGAGTCATTAAACTCGAGGATAACTCTAAATAAAATATCAGCCACAATCTACAAATTAGGACAGAGCGGTGAGTCAATTGTGACTCTTTAGCGGAATGCGTCACAGCTCTAATGAAATAAATGTTCTGGGTTGATCATGAAATTATTTCATTAGGTAAGGCTAAACTTTGTCTAGTACATAGATCTCTCGGATGACCCAAGAGCTCTTCAGGAAAGGAATTCAAGGTATTATTGAGGGATATCAGTTTTGGACTGAAAAGAGGCATTATGGGCTTGAGCCCATAATGTGGCGTCTACAGTGATGTAGGTGGCGCCTATTTCTCTTTTTGATGTCCATCTGGGCTCAATAATTGCACTTTGGTTAAATATGTAACATGGAATAAATTAATATCTAATCTTTAAGATTTATTCATAATTGAGGAATTAGATAATTAATTTAATATTTACATATAATATTTTCCTTATAATAATTAGGATTAATTCTAATTATATTTAATTAAAATTTGTTCCAGAATTATTAAATAAACCGGGCTTTATTAATTAAAAGCCCGTGACTTAGTGGATAAGGAAAAGTGGCGCCTATCTCCTATAAATAAGGAGGAAGAGATTCTCAAAACCTAATCTCACTTTAGAGAGAAGGGGGGCGCCGGTTCTGAGTGCAGAGGGAGTTCCAAGTTCCAAAGTTCCGAGACGTTCACACTGTCGGATAACTTTGAGGAAATGGATTACATCCCAATAATCTAGACCTGTAGATTACTCCATCTACAATTGAAAGGTATCATCTCTTGACTTAATGCGTGATGTAATTGCATGTAAATTTGATACCACAAATTATCACATCCAATTCGAAGATCCAATGGGAAAAATGAACGCTTTCAAGCAGCGGTTCCATCAGAGAAGGCATGATAAGAATCGTAGGCGGAACAATGAAATTAGGTCGGGCTGAAGCTCTAACACGGGCTTTCATAATATAGCAATTTGTGATACCAAACACATGATTACTAGAGATAAACTATGTTATCATAAGATAACATAGCTACCAAACAAGCCCTAACTATCTTAACAGATCTTCCAACATAAAAGAGGTGTAAAAGTGTCATTTCTCAGCTTTGAAACTCATAAAGTATCAAAATCATGAAAAACGAAACTTGAGTTAAAAAAAAACTTCTCTAACTCTCAGATCTGCGAATCACTTTAACCTTGCTATTTGGACCACATGATGATAGTGGTCTTGTCTCTCTTCTTAAACACCAAGACAAAACATCCCTTGGGACCATTTTATTTCTTGTTTGGATGTGAAGAAAATCAAAATAATAACATTAGTGTTTAATGAATAAACACTAACACGATTGATTTAGCTCGAACTTTCTAATGTCAAATTTTAGTCCTATAAATTGAAATTTGTGATAATTTTAACCTTAAATGATCTATGTTGCTAAAAAAATTAATTGAAATCAAAATTTACACGTAGCATTTTGCAATCATATATGTTTAATGACATGATGCAACTTTTAAGGGAAAATTACGATTCCAACTAGATTTTCCATTTATAAAGTCTAAAAGTGTCATAAATTTCAATTTTATGTGGTTATAATTTTTTTAATACACTAAAAGTCAAGACTAAACTTTGTCACGATACTATGTATATTTCCCAAAAATTTAATACCGTAATAACGTAAGGTGGCATGATGAGTTGCACTCAATTTAAATACTACTATTTTCAAGACATTGAGAAGGAAATTGACTAGATGATCACCACTAATTCTTTTAGGACAGTCGGTTAAAAAAAAAGGGATTGAAATTGCAAAGGAGATGGTTGGTCAACTAGTTAAATTCCGATCTAATAAACAACTAAATAAAGTAAAGGGTTTCTATTCGAATGAAAATAATGTTAGCCGCAGTCTATGCAACACTATCGCGTAATTGAATGTACATTACTGAGAAATGATATGCTACTCCATATTTGTGGATATCTCTGTAGACACCTTCGTTGTTTTATCATATTGACATTACTTTTTTTGATTTTTTCGATTGTTTTATATTCTAATACCTTATAACTTAATTTAGAAATCATAACATCTAATAAATAAATAAAAATCAAAACTCGATTTGCTTTATTATTTATTTTTTGAAGTTAAAAATAAAAAATAATAAATCGAGCTTTGAATTTTTAGATTTTATGATTTCTAAATTAAGTTACAAGGTACTAGAATATAAAACAATCGGAAAAATCGAACAAAATAATATCAAAGTGATAAAACGGTGAAAGTGCCCGTAGAGGTGCCCACGAATAGGGGAGTAACATATCATTTCTCATACATTACTTTACGTAATTTATTCATTTGCTTTCCGAATTTCACTATATTTTTACATCTAATTAAAGATTTTATTACCATCTTTTATTTAAGATACAACATGAATATATTTTTATAGATATATAATACTCTGCTTAAAGAAAAACGAATTATACGCTAAAAGATCTAATATTACACTTTACAATAAACATACATTCTTTAAGCTTCATGTCCAAAACAAGAGTTACGTTTGAATTTGGATTGATGAAGCAAATTCAAAACTAGAGACAAACTTTTCGCGGAAGCGGAGTATTTATATTAATTTTAGCTTTAATCCAATTTAATGATTTTTTTAAGAAATAAATAAATATTTCTTCTGCGCGGTTTGATTTGGCTCGTAGCTTTTGAGCATGGGTATTAAGAAACACTTTATTAGTGTTAAAAATATAATATTAAGCATTTTAAATTATATGTTTAATTGTTTAAAAAAATATAGTACTCCATAAAACATGTTGATGACTGATTTTAAATAAAAGTATGCCTATTAAAATCTTTAATTCGACATAAAAATCGAAAAAGTTGAAGAACAAACAAACAAGTTATGATAATTTAAAATTTTACAATTCAAATTATTTTGGAGTATGCGTATTTTTTGAGTAGACAAGAAATGATATAATTATACTAGTAGTTTTAATTGAACTAATAAAGTCTTAATTTTTTACACTTATAAATATAAATCAAATTAAATTGGACATCTCTAAAAGAGAAGTGAGTCAATTCGAATTGTCGGAACGTAAATCTTACTGTTAACCAAGTCTCAAAATCGTTTATTTAATGTTAATGTTAAAGTTGAGAGGGAAGCACTCAAGCACCGTAAAGTGCCGATTATTGGTGCATGAAGAGAATGAGCTAGGTCGCCGCTAATGAAACTCTTGATACTACCTACGATTTGGCTAAACTATCGGACGGTGAAGATTAAGCGAGTGATGACGTGGCGAGAGTAGAGGCGTACATAGGTGGTGCCAGGTCAGGTACAGATAAACAAAATAGAGGGTGAGGACATCGTTGGATATGACTCGGTGCCGCGTCAGTGTGGGCCCTGTTCCCATTTTCAACTCAACCTATTAGATTATGATTTTCACACGTTTATCTGACTCATCACCCATTTTCTCCACCATTCGCGCCTTCCAGCGCGTCTCGTCCACACTCTCCTGTCTCATTTTTCACATTTTATTTATTTTATAAAGTTGGAGCTACTTAGAAATTTAGAATTGACAGCATGCAGTTGCATGCTGCGGTCGGTGATGAAAAGATGCGATGAGGTTTCTGAACAAAAAAATTCATCAAATTTAAAATTAAGGAATATAAAAAAAGAATCAAAAGTAGCTTATTAGCAATAGTTATAATTTGGTGAAGGCAATTTCGTCAGACAAAATGATAAAACTTTTTAATAATCTAAAGAACCGTATATATTTTAGCCTGAGTGATATTTTTTTTGTCTTTTACAGTATGCAGGTGCTTTAGTTTATCATTGTTTTTCTCGGTTTACAAAATCATATTCAACTTATTTTTTTATAACTCGTAAAGCTCGTTTGGTAAGGGTGATTATGATGTACATAATACTCCCTCTGTCCCACCGAAATGACCTTGTTTTTATTTTTGGGTCGTCCCACCGAAATGACCATGTTTCCTAAAAAAAAAATTAGTGAATAAAAAAATAATTAATGCATAAAAAATTATATTAATAGCCATTTTTTCCTTGAAATATTTATTTTGTTAATGAATAAAAAAATAATACTACCTCCATCTCATATAGTTAGTTTACTTTGCTTTATTGACTTTTCCGGCACGCGTTTCCACCGAAACCTAGTACGAGTTTTAAAATATAATTTTGAAGTATTTTTTTTACAGGATACTATGACACTCATAGTATCCCGTAAAAAAAGAATAATTCAAAATTTTGTTTTAAAACTCGTACTAGGTTTCGGTAGAAACGCGTATCGGAAAAGTCAATAAAGCAAAGTGGTCTAACTATATGAGATGTAGGTAGTATTAAATATATTCATAAACAATTCACTACTTTAATTATCAACCACACTTTTCAAACTAAACGCTCCCTCCTTAAATTCTGTGTCGAAAAAAAATTAAGTCATTTCGGCAGGACGGAGGGAGTATATTTATAATATTCTCCTGATAAAAAAATATATAATTATAATACTCTAATACGTATTTTTTTTTGTATAGAATAATGACATGTTATGAATTATACTAATTTGTGAGATTATGTAATTCAAAGCCATAACTTTGTAGTGTATGTTTATTAAGTCTTTCCATAATTTTACTCTTATGTAATATTTTAAATATTACAAACAATTTAATGAATTTAATCAAATATATTATTAATATTTTATATTGTATAAAATATCTCAGTTATACATATCTAGACTTATACGATACTTTCAGTCAAATGTGCCCTAAATTATCATAAATCTCGTCTATTCGTTGTACCACTTTATGAGACAATTTTTGATTTTGATTCATATACATTATGCATAAAAAATAGTCTTAATAATTTTAATTACCCCTTTTTTAAATGTGAATGTTGATTATGCCCCCTTTTTAGTACGTATGTAAAATATGCCCCTTTTATTAGTTTAATATAAAAATTCTAATATTTTATTATTCAGCCGACGGATGCGGACGGATAATTACTCACGCGCGGACGGACGATGGGATGTTGATAAGTCTGAGGCCCCCACTCCACTGAATTAAAAGAAGCTGTTCCACTCACATGCACGTAAAATGTTGGATATTTTAGTGTAATTGGATTGACTTGTTTGATTAGTATCGTTATAATAATACATCATATAAGTTTGGTGGTGCGGAGTGCACGCTTATATGAATTTATTATGATTTTAGGGGCGAAGCCCCTAAAGGACGGGTTCGGGGGCAGAGCCCCCGATAGCGGGGTCCAAGGGGCGGCAGCCCCTGGCGGGGTCCAAGGGGCAGAGCCCCTGGCTGGGGTCGAGCTTGGAAATTTTTTATTTCCGATTAAATTGCTGTGTAGAAAATTCATCGGAAATTTAATTTTCAGAATTTCGAGGGACTAATTTACAATTTTTATAAGTTGCAAAAACCGTTTTGAAACTGATATACGAATCAGTTTTCATGAAAAAGGCTGATCAATTTTTGATTCGTATGATTTCCGGTTCTGCATTCTCAAACAAATTTCATACAAAAGTTTGAAAATTTCTGAATTGTATCCGATTGAATAATTTGATAGAACCGTCGAATTGATTCGATCTGAAAGTGTTATCACGCCTTTCAGAGAATCCGTTTAAAATAATATATAGAATGAGCATTAAAAAATTTATTAATTGAGCTAGACTTATTCACCGCCGGTGGAAGTAGCCGGAAGTCTCCCACCGCCGGCACCAAGGCGTCGCCGGCGGTGGGAGATTTCCGGCCACTTCCACCGGCGGTGAACATGTAAAATTCATTTAAAACAATGATTCAATGTATAAAAACTTATCCACCGCTGGCAAAAGTGGCCGGATCTCTCCCACCGCCGTCATCGTTGTGTCGTCGGCGGTGGGAGAGATCCGGCCACTTTTGCCGGCGGTGGATACCATATTATTATGAATTGAATTATTTTATCTATAATTACATGTTTAATTTCCATAGTGTATGTATACAAATGATTAATTTCGATTTTAGTACTTTTAAATTCAAGAGATGAAATTTAATTTCTTTAATTAATCTCTTAATTCATGAAATATTGTTGTTATTATTCACGTAATATATGTTTTGAGTTTAAAAAAATGATTCAATGCATAAAAACTTATCCACCGCCGGAAAAAGTGGTCGGATCTCTCCCACCGCCATCATTGTTTTAAGTGAATTTTACATGTTCACCGCCGGTGGAAGTGACCGGAAATCTCCCACCGCCGGCGACGCCTTGGTGCCGGCGGTGGGAGACTTCCGGCTACTTCCACCGGCGGTGAATAAGTCTAGCTCAATTAATAAATTTTTTAATGCTCATTCTATATATTAAATTCGATTGCATTTTTAGTCAATTTAAACCGCGGTTAATTTTCACTAAACTTTGCATCCCATTATTAATCTCATTAGATTCTTCATAAATTGTATAAAATACACGAATTACATGCAAACAAATACGAATCTAATAAGGGCTTTGTTATAAGAACTAATCTAATGATAATCTAATCATAAAGAAAGTACTAATCTAATTATCAACTAATTAATTGCAAATATTATGAAACATTGCCTAAAATAAAAAAATAAAACTAAACTAATCAATTAATGAATGCAAAAATTTAAGAAATTTAAGTAAAACAAATAAAATAAAAATAAAAAATTCATGAATATCATTATTTTAAAAAACGTGATTTTCCGGCCACATTCACCGCCGGTGGAAGTCGCCGGAATATGCCCACCGCCGGCTACTTCAGCTGAAAAGAATGGTCCCACTACATTATTTTAAAAAAAGGGGTAGTTTCTACATGCTTAATAAAAAGAGGGTATTTTTTACATTTTGATTTATAAAAAAGGTATTTTAAATTTTGACCCTAAAAAATAATAATAAATGTAACCACGAAAAACGGAATATTCTGAAATTTATGACATCACTCAAAAACCATGCAATTTAAGTTGACATGACATGATGAGCTCAGCATCGTGACCCTCACGCTCTCAAAGAAATGCGTGCTCATGATAATCCTCTCTGACCAAATCTAATGGCATCAAGTTACAAAAACAGCCAATCATAACGCAATTTTCAGGGAAGGACTTTTTTTTAAAGATTTTCATTCAAGGACGCGAAAAGTCCAAATTTATTGGTAAGGACTTTTTTATCCCCCTATAAATACCAGATTTTTCCCAATCAAATAACACATCCCAGAAAAAGGCCATTTCATTGAGATTCTTGCATACATTGGAAGGCCTTTTCTTTTGCATTTTTCACATTTATTTTCTCCTAATTCTTTGAACTTTTTGTTGCCAAATGACAATCCTCGTTGACCAGCCTCAGCCTCAGCCCCAACTTGGTAAATAATTTCTTCCTCTTCTTCTTCTTCTTCTTCTTCTTCTTCTTCTTCTTCTTCTTCTTCTTCTTCTTCTTCTTTTAAAAAAATAAATAAAAAGAGATCTTCTTTAATTTTCACAAAATGCAGTAATGTCTCATAATATTATTTGTGGTATTAATTTTACTCTTTACAATTTCAGATTTGGTCATCGAAGAAAAGAAACTAGGGCAATTGCAAGGAGGCTTCGAGGCTCCTGATATAAATGCTTTTGGCCAAAATTTTAGGTATTTCTTTTCAAAAAAATTTAACGCACATTCATAAAATTTCATAATTAATTCTTCGCATCAATCGTTTGATTTTTTATTTTCTTTTACAGAGATTATAGCAATGCCGAGACCGAGAGACAAAAAGGGGTCGAGGAATTCTACCGATTGCAACACATCAACCAGACATACGAATATGTACGTCCGAGATTTTTATTTATTTATTCATTTATTTATTATTTTCTTGGATTTTGAATAATCTAATCATTTTTTTATATATTATTTTGAATATGTTTTGTAGGTTAAGCAAATGAGAGAAAAGTTCTCAAAACTCGACAACATGGAAATGAGCATATGGGAATGTTGTGAACTTCTGAATGAAGTCGTTGATGAAAGTGACCCGGATCTGGACGAGCCGCAAATTCAGCATTTGCTTCAATCTGCCGAAGCCATACGGCAAGATTATCCCGACCAAGATTGGTTGCACCTCACTGCTCTTATTCACGGTAACAAAATTATGACCTATCGTCTTTTAATACTCCATTTGTCCCGTTTCATTAGTCCTAAAATAATATTTTTTTGCCTCGCATATAACTTTACATGTTTGTTTTTATATTTTGTAGTATCTTGAAATAATTATTTTTTTTTCTTGCATGGCATGTTTATTATTTTCCCCAGATCTTGGAAAAGTGCTCCTTCTCCCTAAATTTGGAGAGTTGCCTCAATGGGCCGTTGTCGGTTAGTACATTAACGTGTCATATTATTTTTCAATCCTATAATAGTATTTTTTTAATTTTAGAAAATGGATATATAAGTGGTAAATTTCCATAAATAACAGGTGACACGTTCCCTCTTGGCTGTGCTTTTGATGGGTCCAATATTCATCATAAGGTGAGAAAAAATGTACCTAAATTACGCAGACTTATATATAGCCGAAATTTAATGAAAATAGTATTAATTAAAATTTGGTTTGAAATTATTGCAGTATTTTGAGGAAAATCCCGACAGAAAAAACCCTGCTTATAGTACTAAGAATGGAGTTTACGAGGAAGGATGTGGGCTAAATAACGTTGTTATGTCGTGGGGCCACGACGACTACATGTATTTGGTAATTTCTTACATTTTTTTTTTAAAATTCTACCTACATTATTCTTATTATATGAAGAATTAGTTAAATCGTTATATATTATCACTAAATTAAACTAAAAGTTGAAGATCTCATGCTTATAATTCTATGTTTGAAATTTCAGGTGGCTAAGGAAAATGGAACAACTCTACCTTCAGCCGCATTGTTCATCGTCCGTTACCATTCATTTTATCGTAAGAATTCTATCTCTTTTTGTGTTAAATTGGAAAGCCTATTTATTTATCGGAATATAAAATTAGACTTATATATATATTATGTTAACATATGTTGTATTGTACGTGCTACAGCGTTGCATAGAGCTGGAGCTTATACACACTTGATGAACGACGAAGATAGGGAGAACCTCAAGTGGCTCCACGTCTTCAAGTAATTTAATTTCATTGTTTCAAAAAAAATATTTAATTAGTCGAGTAATAATGAAATTATACTATAATTAACACTAACCTTTTTCTTTCTTGGATTCTTAATTTTTTTGCAGCAAATATGATCTTTACAGTAAGAGCAAAGTTCATGTTGACGTCGAGAAAGTGAAACCGTACTATATCTCCCTCATTAACAAGGTAAAATATGTTTTATTTTATTTATTTTAATCTTTGTTTTGGGTATTTACTAACAAGAAGTAAATTTATTATTACTGCAGTACTTTCCAGAAAAGTTGAGATGGTGATGTTTTTTTGCAATTAATTTGTTTCTCGAAGAGTAACATTGGGCGAAGGAGGGCGTCAGGACCTGACATTGCGTGTATACCATTGATGAAAGTTATTGTAATTTTTGTTTATCCTTTATGTTTATCGTGTATGTGATTGCTCTTCATGAAGGATGGGCAAAATGGTCATTTCAACCATTGGAAGCATATTCTTATTCATATTCTTCAGATTTGAGATTTAGTTTGTGTACAAATAAATGTCGAGACCTCAAGCGCAATAAAATTCCAGCCCGTTTTGGCGTCTTCTAATTAAAATTGTTTAAACTCGTATATAATTAATTATATACATGTGTATATAATATGCGAGAAATGTTCGCAAAATATAAACCAGCTATTTATGATAGAGAAATAAAAAATCTTACCACTTTCAAATAATTTTCTATACCCTATTATAAAAGAGTTTTATTTTACAAAATTTGATTTGCCTATTATGTTTCTACAATTTTATTTTAAGGCTAACGTGGTAATTTAAAATAAACTTAAATTAATGTTATTTACTTCCAAATTGTAGTTATATTAGTAGTGTACTTCTATTAAAATTCTTATAGAAATTAAATTTTTGACTCAAAATACACCATATCCTTAAGTTTGGAACCACAATTTTTTAGGCTATTTTAGTTTGTTTTTTTTTTCATTACGTCCCTACTGCAAAAAAAGAGGAGATGCAATATTTACATAAACATATGAACAAAAACAAAATATTGTTAAAGCTACTTAAACTAAAACGTTATCGCCATGAGATGTAAATATTAAATTTTTATTTTGACCTTAACTGTGATACAAATATGAATTAATTATTCTACGATCATGAAGCATGATCTTATCACCATATCATAAAAAATTAAAAATTAAAAAAATTAAAAAAATTAAAAAAAAAATTGGAGTTAAATTCATACTTTTCTTTATTTAAATTTTAATATACAATCTTTCTTTTCCTTGCCTATTTTATGTTTTTTTTTAAATTTATTTATGGGCACAATACAATATTATCATTATAAAAACTTCAGAAAACTTAATATTAAATTATATTTAGGATGATATCAATAGTGTTATACTTTCATTAGAATTATCGTCCACACGAATTGTTATTCATCTATAAGGAGAAGAAGGTTAAATTTTATAAAATTAAATTATATTTATTTTATTTTATTTTATTTATAAGGAAACTATCTTTTATTACACATTAGAATTCATCGTGGCCCAACATGTTCCTCAAAATCTTGAATATATATGTATCTTTAATGAGAATTACATCTACAAATACAAAAATTGTGAGGAATATACGTATCTTTAAGGAGTAAGTAAATCAATTTGAGTTTGTCATGTTCTTATATATTCAATAATTAATTCTATTAAAGGTAAATGTATTCCTTGGTTATGTGAATGGTTTTACTACAAGAATCACTATGCGGTAATTAGGAAGAGAGACAAATGAATGTAAATAGGTCTTTCCAATATTATTACTTTCACCAAACTTTCAAAATATGAGTAATATTGGTATAATACTTAAAGTTGTTTTGATTCAAGATAATTTTATAATTCATTGATGAGTATTTACAATCATGCATGTATCCACTTGAATAATACAATATGTGTTTTTCCTGTTCTTTATTTAAGGTTGTTTAATTTGATTGATTTATCATAATTATGGTGATGACCATTGATTGTCAAATGATTTTTTAAAGTTTCTAACAAAAGATAATTTTTTCTTATACGAAAAAAGATACTTCCTCATGTTCAAAATTTCTGACCCCTTTCGTTTCGGCATACATTTTCTATGCTTCTCGATAATAAATTTTAAAATGAATTTTTGAAGTAAATTTTTTTTACGGGATAGTACGAGTGTAATACTATCTCATAAAATAAAAAATAATTCAAAAATTTAAAACCCATTATCGAGAAACATAAAAAATACATGCTGAAACGAAAGGGGTCAGAAATCCTGAACATGAGGTAGTAGGATATAGAAAACATGGTTTGGTTGATATTTTGCCTACTACTTCCTTCGGCTCAAAGATATTGAGTCATTTCTTATTAATATGTGAGATATAAAATAAAAAATGGGTCAATATCTCTAAGACAGAGGAAGTATTTTTTTTCTTTTGCCTACTACTTACATTAGCTTGGTAATATTATATTGAAATTAATAAATCACAATCAATATTATTTTAAACCTTGAAGATTATTTTTAACTTTATGTATATTACTATTTAAAAAAAAAGAACGTGCAATGCACGTAATCCCTGCTAGTATAACAAAAATACCCTTCAATTATCAATTTATGTATTATTTTATTTACACATTAGATAATTCAAAAACAACAAATTGAAAAAATGTGCAGAATTGAAAAATTGCGTAATTTAGAAATCCAAATCTAGCCACCACCGTTCACCCACCGCTTAAATTATCCAAATCCAACCACCACTATTCACCCACCGCCTACAGCCGTGCTGGAAAACGAGCCACCAATCGAACTCGATGTCAGTGGTGCCACCGTCGTGCAGTCAATTGTGCTACTGAACCGCTGCATTCGAGCCACAGTCGAGCCTGCCTGCTCCGCGCCATCACAAATCTATCATGTCCAATTCCAAGGAGAAAGAAATTTAGCTACACATAATCATGTTAAGTATAAATCCCATAACAAAAGAAAAACATGATAAAAGAACAAATTGTAGAAAACTTGAAGATCAAATCCTATAATCCTTGTCTTGAATCTTGAAATCTTGATCCCTTCTCTTTCAAATCTTCAATGGTGGATACTCTCCCAAAGATGGATTGAGGTGGAGAATGGAAATGGAGTGTAGAGCTTTAATGTGTGTAGATGAATGCTTGAATGAGAGGTTGTCCTAAAAAAATATGCCGAAATTAGTGTTCATATGATGATATTGATGATGGACTTAATTGCAAAAAAAATTATGCAGAAAAATAGGAGAAATGTATTAAAAAATACAAGAATCCAAAAATTCTAGACACGGACTACCCGCTTAGCTTGACCACACGAATCATGCCAAAAATGGGACTTGAGCACGGTCAAAACCTTCCCTGTAGCTACCCACGCACGACTGCACGAGGTCTCGCGCTAGGTTGTGTGTGAGTCCTAGGATTTCCTCTTCGGCGCGCGGTCAAGCGGCATTGCATACTCAGGCATGCTCAATGATTTTGTTTTGACCCATTCAACCTTGTTTCAAACTTCGAATTGATTTTAATTTTTTGCTATGGATTCGTGCTAAACTTTAATAAGTGATCGTTCTAATTGCCAAATAACCTCATTTTCCTACAAAATCGATCAAAACTAATCAAAGAGTCAAATATTCGACAAGAATAGAACAATTAGCACATCAAGCTTTAAGAAAATATGACAATTCTTTGTAAATGCATCAAAAATATCTTAAATAACACGAAATACCAATGTTTGTCGCATATGTGCGCCTCTCCACGAGCCCCACAGGCTCCCAGCACCGCACGGCCCCCTAAATACTCAAAGTTGATGACCTTAATCCTTTCAACAACAATGTATTAGATTGCTCAAATATATATTTATGTGATGCCAGTTTAAATATTACTCCATCCGTCCCCTATACATGTGTGGTTATTACTCGTTTGAGACGTCCCCCATATATATGTGACTTCCATAAATAGATAGATTACAGTATGAAATTTTTTTATTCACCCTCACTTTATTCCTACTTTTTCCACTTTCTATCTTTTTCCACTTTCTCCATACTTTATCTTACTCTTCCCACTTTACACCAATTTTATTTTTAAACTGCATGTCGTTTTTCTCCCCACACATATATGGGGGGCGGAGGGAGTACTTCATCTGTTCCCTATATTTGTATTAAAATTTTCTATTTGAGACGTCCCCCAAAGTTGCACTATATTTATAAAAGAACCAGCTTGGGTCCACCACTTGATCATTTTTCCCAACAATTTTACTCTTTATTATTTCCCAACAACTTTATCATTCACTACCAACTACTTTTAACAGATTTTTTTAGTTGCCGCGCCCTAGAAATTTAACATGAATATAATGGAGAGAGGAATAGAAAGTCATATTTTCTTTAATCTATTTTATAAATTAATTAAAAAAAATCCACATACAATATAACAATAAATGCTCCCTACCCACCGTCGACATATTTGATGTGCTTACGGATGACATGAAAAAGATATATTTAAGGAAAATTATTATTAATATGTTTTACAAAAATAAACCTTACCTAAAAAAAACACTAATTCATATTAAAAAAAAACTAAACCTTAAATAAAACATTGATATAATAATGTCATATCAGCCGTAAACACATTAATTGTGTCCAAAGTAATTAGATGATCATTTCTCAATACATATCCGCTAGTCTTATTTGAAAACAAGATTCGAGACTCAACCTAGGTTTCTCCACCAAAATAAATCAACAAAGACTCCTCCTCGGCTCGGATACAATCAAATTTATGGAATGATACTCTTTCCATCCATCAGGGGCGGACCCAGATAAAATCACCAAGGAGCTAGTCTATAGAAAAAAAATTCTTCGACGTGAAATGAACATAAATTTTTGACGAAACATACACTAATACATAGAAATTTCGTCGACCACCGTGGGGGCTTCAGGTTAAATTTTTATATTAACTCGCCATCCACCAAATTCATATATTAAATTTTCATTTTTGGACGTTGTATATTTTTCATTTTAAAAATTATCTTATAATCTTTCCTTCAATTTATCTACTTACTCCCTCCATTTCATCTAAATTGACACACTTCTTTTTGGCTTTTCTGGCACGTTTTTTCACGCTTCTCGATGATGGGTTTTAAAATGGATTTTTAAAGAATTCTTTTTTTACGGGATACTATAACTGTCGTAGTATCTTGTAAAAGAAAGAATTCTTTAAAAATCCATTTAAAAACCCATAATCGAGAAGCGTGGAAAAACATGCCAGAAAAGCAAAAAAGAAGTGTGTCAATTTAGACGAAATGGAGGGAGTATTTAATTTAAATACTCCCTCCATTTCGTGGAATTTGACCCCTTTGCTTTTGGCAATTGCTGGCACGTTTTTCCATGCTTCTTGATAATGGGTTTTAAAATGAATTTTTGAAGATTTCTTTCTTTTACGGGATACTATAACAGTCGTAGTATCCCGTTAAAGAAAGAAATCTTCAAAAATCCATTTTAAAACTCATTATCAAGAAGCGTGGAAAACGTGTCAGTAATTGCCAAAAGCAAAAGGGTCAAATTTCATGAAATGGAGGTAGTATAACTTACTCCTATTATTTATATTATAAATATGGTGGAGGAAGAGAGCAATAAGTGCACACAGTGGCGAAGCCAGGGGGGGCAGTGGGGTCCTTGGGCCCCACTGGGATTTCAAAAAAAATTACTAGTATTTTTTTAGTATATCTATATTAATGTTAATTCTTTAGCCTAGTGGTCTTATGTTCAGTCTAATGTTGTTGTGCTTTCAATTGGTGCGGGTTCGATTCCTTTCTTCCCCATTGTTCTGCCTTTATTTTTCTCTTCTTTCTTCTATTTCCCTTTTTTCTTTCTTTTGTTTTTTCGGTCCGTTTTTGTTTTTCTGTTATTTTTTTCCTCTTCTTTCTTCTTTTTTCCTTCTATTTCCTTTCTTTCTTTTCTTTGTTTTTCATGTTTTTGTTTTTCTCTTTTTCTCTTCTTTCTTTTCTTTTTCTTCTATTTCCTTTTTGTCTCTATATTTTGTTTTTCCAATTTTTTTTCCTCTTTTAGTGATGTTACTCGTAATTTCCTATTTTCTTTATTTTTTTTTTGTTTTTTTCCCTTTATTTTACTAATAATCTATCTAGTGCTTTCTTCTTAGTATTTTCACGTGCATTAGTATATGGGAGACACTTGGGTCAGCCAGAGGCACCGTGCGGACGGCTAAAACATTGACATTTTTATTCGTGTAGATTAGCACTTTTCTGTATAAAGATTGACACTTTTAAAAATTGACATTTTATTCGTAAAATAATTATGTTAAAGATTGACACTTTTATTCGTATATATTAGCATTTTTCTGTATAAAGATTGACACTTTGACCCGGCCACACTATGTGGCCGACCTCACCCAAGTTTTTGTCTTAGTATATTAATGTTCTCTTTATTTTTAAATAATTATTAATTTTTTCATTCATATTTTAATAATTTTATAGGGATCATAATTTTATTTTTTCCTTTCATTTTTTGATAATATGTAAAATTTTCGGCTCAAACTAGAGCAAAAGTTACTTTTTCCATTCATATTTTAATAATTCTATAGGGATCAGGTCATTCGTAATTTTATTTTTTCCTTTCATTTTTTAATAATATGTAAAATTTTCGGTGTTCAAACGAGAGCAAAACGGAGCCTAAACGGGAAAGTGTAACAACTTGAGAAGATCAGAGAATTTATAAAATTTTATTTTAGGCTATAAGAAATTGGGCCCCCCTGAACACAATTCCTGGCTTCGCCGCTGAGTGCACAAATAGTCAAGTACAGTGGAGGAAATGAATAATACACAAACTAGGAACGTCAGTAATAGGGATGACAATTTTCCCCGCGGGTTCGGTTTTATATATCCTCGCTCTAATGGGGCGGGGACGGATTTATATATCCTCGCCCCGTCGGCCTCGTTCCCGTCCCGATAAATAAATTATACGTATATAAATTATATTTAAAATTTTAATAAGTTTATTATTTAATTATATTTTTTTTGATAAATATATTAAATAATTTACCATTCTTTTATTTATTTTTTAATAAAATAATATTTTTTATTTAAAAAAAATCCTTTTCTTAATAAAAAAATTAAATTTAACTGCTACCGTCGGATACCCGTCAACCCCGACAGGTATGAGAATGGGAAAACAATACCCGACCCCGTTTACATAAAATGGCCGAATCACAACCCACTTTAAGCTTCCCCCCAAAAAAACCTATAGTTTAATAGACTCGCTCTCTCTCTCTCTCTCTCTCATTCTTCCACGAATTGCAGCAGACGAGAGAGCCATAGATTTTAATGGAGCAGAGCTTAGAAGCTTCACTGATCGCCGGTGATGGTGATTACATCAGGGGGAAGCGGTGGTCCAAAGCTCTGTTGCTCATTCCTCTATCTACAACCATAGCATGTTAGTTTCCCTCTTTTATTATAATTCTCTATTTCTTAACCTCACTTAATCTTGATTGTTTCTGCTAATACTAGAGCGCAAAGCTATTGGATATCCCGTGCTCTTCAGTTTGCAAGCAGTTAATTCTTCTGTTTTTTTTTCCCTCCTATTTTTAAGAAAAAAAATACAAGCATTGTGTTGATTCTGTCCCTTGTTAAATATTTGACAAATTATAGAGGAATAGGATGATGCAGTTGCATTTGCCCAATCTTTTATTAATTGAAATAAGATCGATTTGGATTTTCAGGCCTTATTCTAAGCGAAAACCTTAACTTATGGGAGGATAAATATGATGATCCCTATCTAAATTTAAAAGGTAAATTAGCAACAAATTACAGCTACATCGTCCAGTCTCAGCAAGCAGTCGTAGCTGCTGATGATGGTCGATGCTCTGAAATTGGACTCATGATGCTTGAAAAAGGGGGCCATGCTGTTGATGCTGCTGTTGCAACTGCACTCTGCCTTGGTGTAGTTAGCCCATTGTCTAGTGGTATAGGAGGTGGAGCTTTCATGGTTTTGAGATCTTCGTCTTCGCCCTCTGCCCTTGCATTCGACATGAGGGAAACTGCTCCTGCAGCTGCTTCACAGGTTAATTTATAGTTTCCTCATGAGTGAAACATCTCCATTGTTAAGAACTTTACGAGGCTGTTTACTTTGAGTGATAGGATAGGTAGATTTATAATTAATGTACCATTTGCTTTGATGGATTGGTTCCTTTAATTGCTCAATCATATGTTTTATCAGTATTATTAGATTTATCGATCACAGTGTAGTGATGAGGATAGTTTGCATTGCTCGCCACCTTCTTTAGGCCGTTGTATGTTTTCTTTATGCAGAATATGTATGAACACAATGCAGGAGCCAAGTCTGAGGGGGCGTTGTCGATGGGTGTTCCTGGGGAAATAGCTGGACTTCATGCTTCTTGGTTGAAATTCGGGAAGTTGCCTTGGAAAACTCTATTTGAACCTGCCATTAAACTTGCTAAAGAGGGATTTATAGTGAGTCCATATGTTGGAAAATGTATGTTTAAACAAGCTGAGAAGATCATGAATGACCCCGGCTTGAGAAAAGTCTATGCACCAAATGGAAAGCTGCTGACATCCGGTGACACTTGCTACAACGTGGAGCTCGGGAACACCTTACATGAAGTGGCGGAGCATGGAGCTGAAGCATTTTATAACGGGACAGTTGGTGAAAGGCTGATTAGGGATGTGAGAGAAGCTGGTGGAATTTTGACAATGGATGATCTAAGAAACTATAAAGTGAAATTCGGAAGTGCTGTTTCTGTAAACGTTATGGGGTATGAGATACTAGGAATGCCGCCTCCATCAAGTGGAACGGTTGGACTATCTTTGGTGGGTCGGAAGAGATCATAAAATCAGTCGTGTTGCTCAGATTTTTCCATTTCGGTTGTCTGTTATCAATAGTTGGATAGTAACATTTTGCTTATGATTCACAGGTTATGAATATCTTGGAGAGCTATGAAAGCCTAGATGCTGTGAAAGGTCCTTTAGGATTGCATCGTCTGATTGAAGCAGTGAAGCACATGTTCGCCATCAGAATGGGCCTTGGAGATCCCGAGTTTGAAAATATTAGTAAAACCGTATCCGACATGCTTTCCCCTTCTTTCGCAAAGAGCATCCGAGAGAGGATACTTGATAACACCACATTCCCTCCTGAATATTACATGCACAGGTCTAAATTTTATCATAGTTTTGATGATCTCGTTGTACGAACTATGAGGTTTATTTCCTTGCAGGTGGAGCCAACTTGTGGATCACGGAACTAGTCATTTTTGTATAGTTGATTCAGATCGAAATGCTGTATCAATGACAAGCACAGTGAATTCCGAGTTCGGAGGAGGTGTGCTATCCCGATCCACTGGCATCGTTCTTAACAACGAAATGGATGATTTTTCAGTCCCGACTGATGTATCACACGATAAACTCCCTCCAGCTCCAACTAACTTCATCAAACCAAACAAAAGGCCCTTATCTTCCATGAGCCCTTTAGTTGTCCTCAAGGTAAGGTTGCTTTTCTCTAGCTTTCGATATCTTGATTTTAACTTGACTTGCATTTACACAATAATGGTGTTGGTGTACAGGACAAGCAGTTAGTCGGGGTACTCGGTGGAAGTGGGGGTCTAGACATTATACCTGCAGTGATCCAGGTGTTGATCAACCATTTTCTCCTAGGTATAGAACCACTAGCAGCCATTGAGAGTGCACGAGTATATCACCGGGTATTTATAATTTGCAAAGCTTAATAACTTGCATACTCGACTCAACGTTCATTCAGAAACAAGAAAATGATTTAATCTGTTTCCAATATATACACGCAGCTTATCCCAAATGTAGTGTCGTATGAGAACTGGACCGTTGTAGATGGAGAACACATTGAACTTTCTGAAAATCGAAAGGAGTTCTTGAGAGGAAGGGGCCACCAGCTGCAGGCCAAAGCAGGGGGAGCTATATGCCAACTTGTGGTTCAGAGTGTGGGCGACAAAATTGATTTGGGGCGAAAATTGAGAGGAGACGACATGCTTCGTGGGGTGCTCACGGCCATCAGTGATCCTAGGAAAGGGGGTTGGCCTGCAGCAATGTGATGCTTATTTTTATTCTTGAAATGTTGGTAGAATGTATTTATGTTGCTGCTTTGTGTGAATAATTTTATGGCTACTAGTGTAATTGGATCCCTATTTCAGCTGCTAATCCACAAATCAATTCTGCACTTCTTGTTCACTTGATGAAACATGGCCTTCTTAGCTACACAGGTAATAGGTGTGTGTGTTCAACTGAAAAAAAAAAAAAAAGAATAAGAAAAAGCGAACAAAGATCCAAACAATCTATATGCATACGTGTATCGTTTCTAAAATAGAAAAAGGCTCAAATTAAATCACTCAACAAACAAACAATGCAAACCGGTTTTTTCTTCTACGAAAAAACAAAAGTTGTGAGTAATTTATGCAAAAATATGTATATGATTATATTGGTCATAATTAAATTAGCATTATAAGAGGTGTAAAGAAAAAACAAATCGAATGAAACAATATACATGGACTATAAATGTTTCGCCTTTGTAATTTTATAAGTTCGGAGCATGCTCATGCTTGCACAATTGCATGATGTTGAGTTTTCAAAAGGAACTACGATTAGAATAAGAGTAGAATCTCATATGTCAGTCTTACAAATTTAGTCTCACTTATTATATTAGGTCATCCCACAAAATTATTTTTATACTTAAAATAGAAATAAACATTAAGAGCTCACAAAAAATTACATTACAATATATTTTTGCTACTTTAAATTTGACAAAAAAACTCTTAAAATACTAATTTACTTTTCTAATTTTATCGTGGAAATTTCATTTATTGATGTCCAATTGCCGGAGACTAAATTTATGAAAAAAAAATGATTTAATTATCTTTAAAATTAATTGGTACTTTATACTCCCTCCATTTCGCTTAACTTGGCTCATTTGAATAGTGACTTTTCTGGCACGGTTTTCCATGCTTCTTGATGATGGGTTTTACAATGGATTTTTGAAGAATTATTTTGTTTACGGGATACTACGACTGTCGTAGTATCCCGTAAAAAAAATAATTCTTCAAAAATCCATTTTAAAACCCATCATCAAGAAGCGTGGAAAACCGTGCCAGCACAAGCCAAAAAGTTTTGAGCCAAGTTAAGCGAAATGGAGGGAGTATATTATATATATTTAAAAAACGTGACTAATATAACGGGATGACGGAGGAAGTATTTTATTTTGGGCAGTTGATATTCAATTCTTGAAAGAGGCAAAAGCAAACTTGGGCAAACCAAACCTAACCGTGAATATTGACGCTGGTTGGTAGGTGTCAGATTTCTAGACAGTTAAGTTTGGCCTTTCGGCCAAGTACAGAGTTCGTCTCGTCGACACTTTCTTTCCTTTGAGAGTGTGCTGTTAAAATCCTCCTTAAGTTTCTCTATTAGTGTATCAATTATGCAACAACCAAAATTGGTACTAGTATTCTTTTACTCCTTTTAATTTGCATGTGATATAATTTCGTTTAATTTTACATGAATCACAAAAATTAAATGTTAATATTAAATAATAATTTCAAATTTGATTGATTAAACTATAACACGGAGAAACTGAAAAAACAATAAAGTAAAATCACAAAAGTTTAAATTCTGTATACTATTGGTAACTATAAATGAAATAAAAGATCTTAGGTGCATATCTTGGTCATGTGATCCCCTATTGCCAAAACATGTGACATCTTCTATTGCCTTAATAGATTAACGACACATGAGAAATCCGAGAAATTTAGAAATTTCAAATCTTAGGGTATATATTTTCCTTATATAAATCTTAAATCCTAAATCATTGATTTTGCCACGTGTTGTTAATATTAAGGCAATTAGATGATATCACATATACTTTGGCAATAGAAGATCCGAACTTATTCGAAAGTTTCCTTCAACGACGGTAAAGCCCGTCTCACCGAGTAACTTGATCCGAATTATCTTACTATTAATTGGGTCGCGGTCAAGTCAGCCCTTTTAATAAACCATAACAATATTTTAGTATTTTTTATAAACTGAAATACTCCGTACTAATCAATCCACAATCAATAATATCACTCTGTATAACTTATCAATAATCAATAATAGAAACTAATACGTAGTAATACAATTTTACATCAAAAGGTGGCAATCTGTAGAGTAGCATATGTGCCTTAGGTCAAATATTCGGTGTTTCCTTTTCTTTAGTTTAGTCAAACCACCCTTGTCCTTGTGTTAGGGATGGAATATTCTTTTTGGATATAGCATGTTCTTTTCGTTTGGTATAACTTGAACATTCTTTCTTTTTGGTGTTCAATTTTGCTGCAAGGCAAACAACAACAACAACCAAAAAAAAAAGAGACGTGTCTTTGACTAGTTTTGTGATGCCGGTCGAACCGAAAATATGTAAACCTTTTGATCAAACCAAAGGAAAAGACATAGTGCATATTGCTTTATAGTTCAAATAATGAATTGAAGTTGGAATAGGAAATTTTGGAAATGATTTATGTCGCGTGAATAGCGACTTAGGACTTAGGAGTCGCTCGAATTATGCCTTTGTATTTTAGTTTATTATTTAGTCGCAATCCGAAATTTGTTTAGACTCGGAAACATGCGTACGCACGCCACCCTTTTCTAGAATATTATTAGTAGTTCTTGGCCACATCTTTAACTCATTCATCAAAGTATAGGTTACATAGCACAAATTCAGACCAATATAATTTCTTTCAATTATGGCAGCTAGCTACTGATTTATATTACAAGTATTTTCAACTTTGTGAAGGGTCCCACAGTATACGTCAAATGTCAGGTTTGGGCAACAAAAATGAGTATTGTTTTGCCACTAATCATATCTCTAAAACGTCCCTACACGTTTACAGTAGGGTTTTTAATTATTTATTTATTTATTTTTTCCTTTCAAACTTGTATCCTGAATTTTGAGTTTTATGCTCTGGATTTTGAAATATTATTAAAATATCTTGAAATGTTTTGTACTTTTTAGCTCGAGAGTAATTTTATGCGTCTCGCACCTAAATTTAATCCAAACGACATTATTGCTCGTTTTTCATTTCGTTCAACCACTCACCCAGATAAACAAGTTTATTATATCGACGTCTCCCTCATAATTTCAGTGTATGATTGATCAATCCATCGCAATATTTTTCGATCTCCGCACTAACAAAAAAAAGAACAAAATAAATAAATATAATAAAATTACATGTAATGGAAAATCGAGATAAATGCCTCCAAAAATATTTTCGTAGATTTCTTGCTGTAAGTTTGCCTTTGTCATTTTAATTCTATTTATCTATTTCATTTTTTTTATTTCTGATGCAGATAAACTGAAATTACATTGATTCTCTATGGAATGCCGGAAGAACACAATACAAGGAAAACCTAGTTTTATATTTATCAAAACCCAAATCTCAGAATACATAAAAAAATACTCGTATTTATAGTCTAATAACAAAAGGATAAACATAGAAATTTCCTAAAAAATAAGTAAATGAAAATCTAATTAAGCAAATAATAATAATAATAATAATAATAATAATAATATCCATACTATATTTAATCTCCATCAGTTTCTAATTTTTATGTAATAATCTAGTGCTAGTTTGATTTGGAGTATCATATATTTTATTTTATAGCTAGATTTGTTAGTGGTCCCTTGGTCAGCCAAAACAACCCAAATGTTCTCTTATTGGTGTAAGCAAAAAATATGCATACGTTTCTATTAATATTACCTCATCCGTCTTTCATTTACTAAGACTATTATTATTTGGGATGTCCTTATTTACTGATTTTATTGATTTTATTTATTTATTTTGGGACGTAGGTCCCACAATCACTTATAATCACTTTAACACTTTAGCACTCTATTTTTTAACACTTAACACTTAAATACAATTAAAAATATTAGATGAGCCCACAATTATTTCACTTTAACACTTTAATTAACAAATCATCAAATTACATAAAATCTTGTGCCCAGATTTTTGGTTTACTAAATCAAAGACAGGGAGTAGTAAAACTCATAAATTTTAATTCCATTCAACATTATAATTTCTCTTTTGTCTTTAATTAGGCTCGCCTACAATATACACCCAACTCCTTTACTAAAATTATACCCTCTCCGTCCCATTAACATTGAGATACTGATTATTGTAGTAATAGATTCAATTTTAATGTAATGAGAAGAATGTAGTATAAGCAGTGAGACCTGTAGCCAAACACCTCCTTAGGATTTAGGAATGTGCAAGAGCTTATAAACTCTTTAAAACAACTTATAAGCTCTACAAAAGTGTTTGACAAAATAAGCTCAAATAGCTCATACGTTTTATAGAAAATAAACTCTTCCACCTCAACTTTTTTTTTTCTTCAAGGGCTAATTTGTTATAAATACACAATTTATACATGAATTCCAATATTCCCATACTAAATAAAAGGTAGAAATACACAAACTTTCTATTGTTTTGAAATTTTCCCAAATTACATTTCTGGCCAATTGAAAGGGTCGATAACTCTTGATCGACGGTTGATCCGCCCTCGTCCTCCTCCGACGCGTCCGGATGTGGACTGCTCTCTATGTCATGGTGCGTCTTAGCTTCCTCGCAAATAGTCATGGTCGCCCTTGGGTCGCTGTAGGGTTGACACTGCCGCCTCAATTAAATTAATATAGAATTCATTAAACCTACAAAATACATAAAAATCAAAACTCGATTTATTCTTTTTTCCTTCTAACTTCAAAAAAAGAGGAATAACACAAATCGAGCTTTAATTTTATTTATTTTGTAGATTTAATGATTTGTATATTAATTTATATGATATTATAATATATATAAAAAATAATGCTAAAATAAAAAACGATAAAGGTGCCCACGAAGATAGATAAACTATGTGCGAGTAGCATATAATTTTTCTCTAATTATAATAAACTATATATAGATATGATGTATTGAGTATAATAAATTAAGCCAAAGTATTAAAATATTGCGGGGGTGTGCATCATGAGGTGGGGGCCGGTGGGAGTGGTGTTATTATTGTATCATCATATAAGTAGTATTATCGAAATATATTGATAAAAAAATGGTGTAGAATCTGGAACCAAAAAAGGAATCTTCAAACACTTCCAGAGAATACCCTCTCATCTCATCTCATCTCATCTCATCTCATCTCATTAATTGAACAGATAATTATGGATAGAAGGAAGCCAAAATTTTCTAGTATAAATACCCGGTCTTTCTTATATACTCCGTAGACGGTAAGAAGGTTGGACATTATCAGACAACTGCTGAAATTTAGCCGCCTCTCTCTCTCTCTCTCTCTCTCAACTCCAAATTTCCGTGAACTCCCATCCGAAATCTTTGCCAACTGTTTCTCTCTCGTCCAACGCAGGAAAAAGTCGAAATTTAAAAAAAAAAAATTCAAAAATCGAAGCCCACAAAATCACAGAGGAGAAACTTGGGCCGCTGGCACACACACAGAGAGAGTGATTTTAAGGCAAGTACAGACACACACGTCATGTACATATATAGATAGATAGATACAGTATATATATATATATAAGATTATTATTGCTTGTTGCGAAAGTTTCTAAAATTGATGGGATCGGTGTCTACTGGTGTCGGCGCTGCTATTGCGCCCGCAGCCACGGCGGCGCTGAAGCTCCGAGCGGGCGGCGGCGAGGCGGACAAGTCGAAGAAGACAGTTGCTTGTCCGAATCCGAATCCGAATCCGAAGCTTTGTTCTTCTTCAATGGGATTGGAGCTTAATAATTCCCAGCCTAAGATAGTGAGCGGTGAAAATGGTTACACTCTTCAAGATGTGCCTCATCTCTCCGACTACATTTCTCATCTTCCCGTACGCATCTCTCTCTCTCTCTCTCTCAGAGAAAAGATTATTTATGATTTATACATCTTTAAGAGAATTGGATTTAATGGAATCCAAATTATGCTGATCATGATCACGTGGTCAAATGGATTTTATTAATTTGAGGAAGAAATTGCAAAAAACTGCATACGTCACTCTGTTTTTCATTATCCTGTTCCTTTTCTGACTTTTTTTCTTGATTTTGGCATATTTTTATATGCTGCTATTGATTTCCATTTCAATTAAGGAAAAAAAAAAAAAAAACCTGTCGTGGAATAACAAAATGTGGCTATTACTAGCATTTTGCCATGTTAGATACTACAGTATATGCCTGGTTCTTATTCTGTTTAACTATTCCCATTTTCAGACTTATCCCAATCCATTGCAAGATAATCCAGCATATTCCGCGGTTAGGTAGGCTAACTTTTATCCGAAATTGGCAGTTACTGCGGTAAGAACTTGGTTATGAACAAGTTAATCATGTTTATCTTTCACTCACAGGCAGTTTTTTGTCGACTATGATGACACCGTCGCAGAAAAGGTCAGTCGGTTTTTGTCGACGTTTTTGATATCTTCAGCACAATGTTGTTACTTATGTTTGAGGAAAACTGAAATATAATTGAATTTGCAAATGACAAAAGTTAGCTAACATATGCTGCAAATGTGGATGTTTTCTTGGATAGGTTGTTGTCCACAAGGATACTGTAAGAGGGGTTCATTTCAGACGTGCAGGTCCTCGCCAAAGAGTGAGTAGACATCGACCTTTTAATTTCCAGTACTAATCTCTTAACCGTATTAATTAATGCATAAGTATGAGTATTTTCAGGTTTATTTCGAATCTGATGATGTGCACGCGTGCATAGTCACTTGTGGAGGCCTGTGCCCCGGCCTCAACACGGTGATTAGAGAAATCGTGTGCGGTTTGAATTATATGTATGGTGTAAAGGAAGTTCTCGGGATAGATGTAAGCACACTTGTCATTTCCCCCTATTTACATTTTCTCTGGTAATATAATGCTAGCCTTATCTCTGTGGTTATTTGCATTTGAAGATTTGATTTGTAAACTGGTCCTTGTCTACATATTTAGGGTGGATATCGTGGATTTTATTCTAAGAACACAAGATCCTTGACCCCAAAATCCGTGAACGATATTCATAAACGTGGAGGTACTGTTCTTGGTACGTCTAGAGGTGGCTACGATACTAAAAAGATCGTTGATAGCATTCAGGACCGTGGAATCAACCAAGTGAGCATTTTTATTTGAATGGTCCTTTGTTTTTCTTTCGTTTGGTCGTTTTTGTACAGCCGATTTGATCTTCCGCATTGCCTGTTTTAGGTCTACATAATAGGTGGAGATGGAACTCAGAAAGGAGCAGCAGTAATCTTTGAGGTAATGCATTGTTCAACTACGGATTAAACAAGCTGCAACTTCTGTTATAGCATATAAATTGTGCCTATGTTGTGATGCTGCAGGAGATCAGACGACGAGGCCTCAAAGTTGCAGTTGCTGGCATCCCGAAAACGATAGATAATGACATTCCGGTACTTATTCGACTCTATACAACAACAGAAAAAGAAAAGTTAGGTCTGTTTAATTTTTTCTGCAGTCTTGGAAATTCATGTAGTAGTTGTGCAGGTTATCGACAGATCCTTTGGTTTCGACTCTGCTGTAGAGGAAGCTGAGCGCGCCATTACTGCAGCACATGTTGAGGCTACGAGCTTCGAGAATGGCATTGGTGTAGTCAAGTTAATGGGGAGATATAGTGGTAAGTTAACTAAGGCCCACAACATAAATCTCAAAACGGTCAACATTGAAAACAAATAATCTGATATGTGCTATGTACAGGATTCATTGCGATGTATGCTACACTTGCAAGTCGAGACGTGGATTGCTGCCTCATTCCCGAGTCACCTTTCTGCCTCGAGGGGCCAGGAGGGCTCTTCGAATACATCGACAAAAGACTACGAGAACACGGCCATATGGTTATAGTCATAGCCGAAGGTGCGGGGCAGGAGCTTCTCTCCGAGAGCTTGAAATCCACAGCTCAACAAGATGCTTCTGGAAACAAGCTTCTATATGATGTTGGACTTTGGATTTCACAAAGAATCAAGGTCCCAACTTTAATTAATCTCATTATATACATATATAAGTTTATTAAGAATTTTGTAATGACATGTTGATTATTATGATTTTGTTGAAGGATTACTTCTCTAAGGAAAGAAAGATGACCATTAATCTCAAATACATAGGTAAGGAACAAAGGATGGTGTAAGTGTGCTGTGTACTCTTGTGGAAAAGGACTAATGAAAAATAATGTCATTTTTTGTGTGTGTGCAGATCCTACTTACATGATACGAGCGATTCCTAGCAACGCTTCGGATAATGTATACTGCACGCTTCTTGCACAAAGCGCGGTTCATGGGGCTATGGCAGGGTACACCGGTTTCACAGTAGGGCCGGTGAACGGAAGGCATGCTTACATACCCTTCCATGTAAGTTTTTCTTCTTCAACCATTGCTTTTTTTTACGCGTGAAGCATCTTGCTCTCGTTGTCATGCATGATGCATTATAAGCGCGTTCTTGCAGAGGATCAACGAGAAACAGAACAAGGTTGTGATCACGGACAGGATGTGGGCGCGCCTACTCTCTTCAACGAATCAGCCTAGTTTCTTGAGTCCGAAAGAGCTTCTAGAGGCTAGTAAGATGGAGGAGCCTTCGACTGCATTGCTAGACGATGCTCAGGACACGGATGGAAAGACGACGACGTAGAATTATATATACAGTCCTTTGATGTATTAGTGTACTTAGAAATGAAACTTAATTACCACAAGTAAAAAAGCATAGGAGCATAGATTATAGTCCATGCAGCAGAAGTTGATTTTCTTTCCTTATCTTCTGCTTAAATAAGTGACTGTTGCTTATTAACATATTTGAGGAGCTTCAGATTGTAACAAAATAATCAGCTTCTGATGGAGAAATAAACAAAATTGTAATCCAATGAGTAGAACTTTTCTGTTGTAAGTCAAAATTTCAGGATGTGACTCATTGAATTTCTTCCTTTTATTTTATTTTTCTTATCAACATTAGCGATTGTGAATCAATTGCAACAAATTGAGAGTTAGTTTACGAAATTATATGAAATTTAAAGGGTTATTTATAGTTTATGACTTAACTTTGAACATTTTTTTGATTTATGACCTGAACTTCAGTTTATGTTTTATAAGACCCGAATATTCATACATCTCGATTCATTTCATTTCAATTGCGAGTTGAGTCATTTAAGCGATGTCGAAATTCAAAATGCATGTCATAAATCAAAAATTTTGGAAAGTTTATGTCATTTTAAAAATAAAGTGAAGTCCAGATCATAAATAATTTTTTTTTTTGAAAGTTCAGGTGTTTTAAAAATAAAATGAAATTCATGACACAAATATAAAAATATTCATAATTTGGATAATAAACTATAAATAAACCAAATTTAAATAATGTTGTCTATTTAAGGAATTTAAATAAGATAGTTGAATGAATTTGTGATCTCATTAACCATTGCACATCTAAGCCTAACTTATCCGACTGCACTCCTCGTCTTCGATTGGATAGTTACCTTCACTATATGCAATTAAAATCAACATTAGATAAAACGTCATTTAACATGTAATTATAGAAACACTTCCCTATCCACCGTGGACACATTTAATGTGCCCACGGCTGACGTGACAGTGTCACGTCAATAATATTTATACTTAGAATTTGGTTTTTTTTTTTTTTTTTTTTTTAGGATTTATTATATTTTTGTAGGATTTATTTTTATAAGGTATGTTAATTATGATTTTCCTTAAATATTTTACCGCCACGTCATCCGTGAGCATATTAAGTATGCCCATGGTGGGTGGGTAGGAGAGTATTCCTCCATCTAATTAATAAACATGTAGTTTGAAGGTGTTTATTTATGAGAATATGTATTAGTTAGAACATAAGTTAAAAATCGTGATAAAATTATATGTAAAATGCTTAATAAACTTTTTTTTTTTTGTTGTAATTCCTCAACATGCAAACTTGTTGAGTTGCTCATCCCGCCTTTGCCAGTCTGCCTAAGAGCAGTCCCAATGGGACGGGATCGCTCGGGTCTTCCGCCGTGGAGAGATCCCGGAGCGATCCCGCACCCCATTGGTGACACTGGGACCGCAAGCCTTCGGAGCGCTGTAGCGACACCCCTCCGCTCCCACCTTTTCTTTTTCTTTTTCTTTTTTTTTTTTTCCTTCGCTCCTATTCCTTTCTATTCTTTTGTTTGTTAGTTAGTTTTTTTTTAATCTTTCTTTTTGGTTTGTTTTCAATTTTTTTTGTTTTTTTATTTTATTTAAAATCTGAATTTCATTTAAATTTTGAATTATATTTAATTTAAAATCTAATTTTATCGAAATCGTATAATTTAGATGTTCAAAGTATGACATTATTTTTTCGATCGATTTGTTCAAAATAAAAATCAAATTATGAATATAAATAATATCAAAAATAAAATTGAATTAGAAATCGAAATAAAAATAAACATGAAAATTGATTTTTAAATTAAAAAAAATAATAAAAAATTCGAAGAGATCCCGAAGAGACATTCGTCTCACTGGAAGAGTGGGATCTCTCCACCGGAAAAGTGGAGAGATCCCACTTTTTAAAGATCCCCATTGGGGATGCTCTAGGAGCATCTCCAGCCGCAAGCCCGTTTTAGGGGCTTGCGGCACTATTCCGGTGGGGAGGGGCTCTCCCCAAATTGCATCTCCAGCCGCAAGCCCCTCCTCTTGACTCTCTCTTATTTTTAATTTATTTTATTTACGATTTTTGATATGTTTTTTTAATTCGTTTTTCATTTCGTTTTTCGTTCGATTTTATTTGTTTCATTAATTTTATTTTTAATAAAAAAACAAACAAAATTTTTGGATTTTTTTTATTAAATTGAAACAAACATTAATTTAAACAAACAAAGTACAACATAATTTGAAATAATTTTAAAAATATGCAAACTAATTTGGGCCCCTACGCTCCCACATCTCTTCGACCAAATCGTTGTAAAGATCGCTGTGTTTTGCACTATCGCGTAGCGACGCGTTGCGCTTCACGTACTCTTGAAACGAACCCACAGGTCCTCGATTCGCTCCACCATTTGCAGAAGTAGAGGCATATTCTTCAGGTGGAGCCCAATTTGTCGTGTTTGCTCCTTCATCCTCGATTATCATGTTATGCAAGATAATACAAGCATACATGATATCTTGAATACTATCACGATACCAAAGTCGTGATGGGCCGCTGACCATGCCCCAACGGATTTGTAAAACGCCAAAAGCGCGTTCCACATCTTTGCGCGCCGCTTCTTGCAGAACTTTGAAACGCTCCACTTTTTCGTCAGTGGCGTGTGGTGGGGCTGCAATAAAAACGGGCCACTTCGGATAAATCCCGTCGGCGAGGTAGTAGCCCGTGTTGTATTGACTTCTGTTGGCGAGGAAATGAACCGGAGGTGCTATTCCTTTAACGACGTCGCTGAACACCGGCGATTGATTGAGAACGTTGATGTCGTTGAGCGCTCCAGCTACCCCGAAAAAGGCATGCCATATCCACAGATCGTGAGATGCAACGGCCTCAAGGATCATGGTAGGGTGACCCTTATCCCCACGTGTGTACTGGCCCCTCCACCCCACTGGACAGTTCTTCCATGCCTAGTGCATGCAGTCGATTGAACCGAGCATCCCTGGAAAGCCATGGCGAGCCTCGTGCATTGCCAAAATTCATTGACAATCATCTCCGGTTGGCTTCGTCAGGTAATGACCACCGAAGATTTCTCGAATCGCCTTAGCAAAGTGCTTCAACGAATCTATGGCGGTAGTCTCCGACATCCGCAAGTACTCATCGAATTGGTCGCCGGGACCTCCGTAGGCGAGTTGACATATAGCGGCGGTGCACTTCTGTAGTGTTGTGAAACCCGGCCTGCCTATTGCATCATCTCGTTGTTGGAAATACTCGACGCGATTCTCCAACACCCCCACGATGTTTAAGAACAAATGCTTCGACATCCGGAAATGTCGACGGAATAAATTATCGGGATATGTGGGCATCTCAGCGAAATAGTCGGAGAAAAGTTGCTTTGCTCTGGTGACTCGATCTCGTTCGATCATTCGCCTTACGGGATACCTTCGGCGTTTTGTCGACTCGGTGGCTTTTTCCTTCTTCTTCTTCGCTTCTTTATATTTCCGAGCTTTTTCGGCATTTTTCTGGATTTGTTGGTACATAGCTTCAAGTTCGCCGGAGGATGATGAGGAATTGAATGAAATTTCGGTAGAGCTTGACATATTGATGGAGTGAAATTGAAGAAAATATGGATTTTTTGAGATAAATTTGTGTGAAAATAATATAAAAATTGTGTAGAAATTGTGTAAATGAGGGTATGAATTTATAGGGGAAGAAATTGGAGGTTGCCGTTGGAGACCAACGGATATAATTTTTTATTTTTTATTTTTAATTTTTTCAGCTTGTAAATCAATTTTTTTTTAAAAAAATATATATATTGCTGGCTGACGTCATAATGACGTCAGCACAGCTAGGGAAAGAGGTGCGGGCCGGGGTCGGGATTGCGAGCTGGGCGCGAGCTCCCGTCGACTCGCCAGCGCCCCAGCGACTCGCAACATCGACTCGCAAGTCGCCGCGAGCCGCCGGAGAGCTGGGCGCTGGAGATGCTCTAACTCTCAGCCCAATTACCAAGAGAAAAAAAAAAAAAAAAAAAAAAGAAAAGAAAAAAGAAAACCCTCCTATTTCTCGTTCGTGTGAAGCGCACGTGACGGAGTACTGAACCGTCTTCTCTCTCTACTGGTATCTGTCGCCGTCTTCGCTTCCAATTTCAAACCCTCCCACACAAACCAACGCTTTCACAACCCATTTCTCGCTATGTACAGAATCGCCGCGTCGCGACTAAGGCATCTCAAGGTTAGTTTTAATCCCACGCGCCGCCGAGCAACTCCTCAGTTTTGTGTGTGTGTATTTTCTCGCCGGCTGCATGGTTGTTCTTACTTTTAGATCTGCTGGTGTCTCACGGTATCAAATTTCTGATATTTGCTGGTGTCTTTGGTTTCGCTTTCTATTCATGTAACGGCTGTTTATGCGAAATAAATGGAAAAAATCTCCATTTAAGACTTGATTCTGAGCATTGCTAGCTGTACCCTATTGGTATGTGCACAAATAGCTGAAATGTCTTTCACTGTTAATGAACAAATGCTTCATTCGATGAAATCATCATATTTATTTCCCAAAGTGCTAGTTATCAGCATCAGGTAGCCGTTGAATAAGTATGTTGCCTTCAATGGAAGAAGTTTGCTTGCCACTTTAGTTTGATGTTTTTTGGCTTCTCATAAAAATCAAGTCTTTAGTCGGCTTTCTTCTTGATAGAGGAAATTTGAGAATCTTGTTAGATGAAATTGTTTGTTTTTAGGAGGCTAGCTTTGTTCCACGATTTCAGTGTGCAGAATTGCCATCGCTTTCAAAATGTTATTGCTTGTCCTTGTTCCTTTATTAGTAGGAGCATGAACTGATTTTATGTTAGAGGTTGTTTAGCTAAGCTCATTGTAAAGACCTAGCTAGTAAGATAAAATGTTGCAAGAGTTTATAATTTGTGAAAGTGTTTGGATAATAGAGTTTAAAAGTTGAATTGTTGAAAAAGATCAAAGGAACCAAATCTGAAAATAGAGAAAAATTTGAAAATTGAAAATAAAAAATCAGAAATCTATTATCTGGTAAACAAAATCAAATTAGAAGTGTATATGCTGGAAACAAGAAAAGATTATAGGGTTCTATGGTGAAAAAAATAAGATCTTGAAAAAAAAAAGTTGGGGGTAAATTTATTTTTTGAAGAGCTTATAAGCTGGTAACAAAATATGTTGACAACTTATTCTCCCGAAAACATTTGAAGATAAAGCTCCTAAAAACATTTTTCTTAGAAGCTTATAAGCTCAGCCAAGCAGCCCCTTAGTTAGAGTATTTATGTTCTATGATTATAGCTTACAGCATTTATATTGCTTTCGAAGAATGTTAATCTTTACTCCTTCACTATCTGGTGCTTTGAGTTCCATGTCACAACAAGAAGAGTATGTGGATTTTAGACATTCTCTTTATGTAAAACGCAACATACTGAACTTACATACCTACCCTTATAGCGCTTGACAGGTTCTAGGGGATGTGCAAGTGCCGCTGTTGCAGCCCAATCTTCTTCTGGAGATTTATCCAGTTGGCGGACAGGTGAAGTCATCCTCACTTTCACCTCTGGTCTTCCCACTGGATAATGTCACTCTGCCCTCTCCACTTCCGGATTATGTTGAGCCTGGCAAAACTCGGATAACTACTCTTCCAAATGGTCTCAGAATCGCCTCTGAAACGTCTGCGGTATGAAATGATTTACATGTTTTAACCTTTTACTTAAAGGTCCAAAAGTAAGAATCTTTTTTTATATCTTATGGCAATGTTCTTGACTGATCTTATTGACCAGACTCCTGTGGCTTCAATCGGCTTGCATGTTGATTGCGGCTCAATATATGAAACCCCAGAATCTTTTGGTGCAACGCACCTGTGGAGAGGATGGCCTTTAAAAGTACCATGAATAGGAGCCACTTGCGTATTGTGCGAGAAGTGGAGGCAATTGGTGGCAACGTAAGTGCATCGGGTTCACGAGAGCATATCAGTTATATCTACGATGCACTGAAAACCTATGTCCCCCAAATGGTAGAGCTCCTCATTGATTGTGTAAGAAACCCTGCGTTTTTGGATTGGGAAGTTAGCGAACATGTAAGCTGCCTCTTATGCATTTGGAATTCTGCTTGTTAGTTCTTTGCTTATCTTGATCATCTATTAAGATATTCTGATACCCTTGACAGCTCCAAAAGGTCAGTGATGATATTAGTGAAAGCTCCAAAAACCCTCACCACTTGCTATTGGAGGCAATTCATTCAACTGGCTACTCCGGCCCCTATGGAAATGCTCTTTTGGCTTCTGAATCTGCAGTTAATCATTTGAACAGTACTGTTTTAGAGAAGTTTGTTTCTGTAAGTTCGAAAAAATCATTTATTTTGCTTTCCACATCAGGTTTCTTAACTCATTTGTTATCTTCGAAAGTATTATAATCATCATATGGAAAGTTACTTATTTTAATTATTGATAATGTTGTCCAGGAGAACTTCACAGCTTCTAGGATGGTCCTTGCTGCATCAGGCGTTGACCATGATAAGTTGCTTGAATATGCAGAACCGCTTCTTTCTGATCTACCTAATGTTCCTCATCTCTCTGTTCCAAAGCCAATTTATAAAGGAGGTGATTTCCGCCGTCAAGGTGATGCAGGGGTGCGTATCAGGAAAGCTCAAATAGATGGATTCACTGTGCTGGTGCTCAGCTTGCTGGCTTGAAAGCTTTTACAATATATTTTTTTTGTTTTCTGCTAGGTTACTCACTTTGCTCTTGCCTTTGAACTTCCGGGTGGTTGGATGAAAGAAAAGGATGCTATAACATTGACTGTTCTTCAGGTTTAGTCATTATCCGCTCATTATTTAAAATTTTCTTTATTAATTGGGTTATCCCTCATTAGTTAAAATGATGTGAGTATTGTGATATCAAAAGAAAGTAGCAACTAAAAAAAAGATTTTTCTGTACCTACTCTCATGTGGAGTAGTGCCTGTTTGTTTGTTATTATTTTGTTTTGT
>CM038111.1:40506612-40602122 GCA_001642375.2 Mentha longifolia
GGCGACGTAGACCTTTCGCCAGAATCTTGACTACTACTACCGCTTGATTCGCAATTAAAAGAAGCAGAAGCCATGGAAACTTACTTTCACTGGGTTCTGGTATAACACCAACGGCGACTTTGCAAGCGAGAATGTAGAAGATGGAGTGCCGAAAATTTTTAGGGTTTCGAAATTTCAAAATGAAATTGTTGTGGCGTCTAAAAGAAGTTTTAGTAACTTTCCGCCTTTTCACTCCAACTCTAACACGCATGCGCCTACTTTATCGGGACTCCAAACGGCGCATTTAATGTAACTGACACATCACGTGATCGTCCTAACGAGGCGGTACGCATTCCGACTTCGTCGAAATTTAATTTCCGAAGGGGCAATGCGAAATTTCGTTCGACCTCGTCCTAACGAGGCGATACGCATTCCGACTTCGTCGAAATTTACTTTCCGAAGGGGCAATGTGAAATTTCGTTCGACCTCGTCCTAACGAGGCGGTACGCATTCTGACTTCGTCGAAATTTAATTTCCGAAGGGGCAATGCGAAATTTCGTTCGACCTCGTCCTAACGAGGCGATACGCATTCCGACTTCGTCGAAATTTAATTTCCGAAGGGGCAATGCGAAATTTCGTTCGACATCGTCCTAACGAGGCGGTACGCATTCTGACTTCGTCGAAACTTAACTTCCGAAGGGGCAATGCAAATTTTATTCCCACCTTGTCTTAACGAGGTGGCAAGCATTTCGACTTCGTCGAAATCTAATTTCCGAGGGGGTAATGCAAAATTCATACCCACCTCGTCTTAACAAGGTGGCAAGCATTCCGACTTCGTCGAAATCCAATTTCTGAAGGGGCAATGCAAATTTTTTACCGACTTTATCTTAACGAGGCGGTATTATTTCTCCCTCGTCTTAACGAGGCGGTATTATTTCTCCCTCGTCTTAACGAGGCGGAATTATTTCTCCCTCGTCTTAACGAGGCGGTATTACTTCTCCCTCGTCTTAACGAGGCGGTGTTCACTCTTTCCTCTAATCACTTTAACAACCCCTACTTCAACTTTCTACCCCGAGTCACAACCTCACTTCTATATCTTTTTTTGGGAGGGGGGGATGTGATAGGATATGGCCTAGCTACTAGGCCCAAGCATCGAGCCCAATATAATTGGGCCCTGACAGTTAAGCTCGGCCAACGCAGCTCGGCCCAACTAAAGCCCTATGCAGCTCGGCCCAGTCAGCTACAACCTACTTCAAAGAGACTTCTACACCAAGGCAACTCCTACATCGACTACAATTCAAACTCCAAGAGATATAGAAGCTCGGTGTTTATCCAATAAAGGAGGAGATCAAGCCAAAGAGTCCTAGTAGGAAAAGACTTGTAATCTTAGTCGAATTCCATGTGTAGATACTTATAAATAGGGGTTTAGAATAGATGAGAGGGGGAGAACAATCTGGTAATCACAACTCATACAAGCAATAAAGATCTATACTCTTTCCGCCCGTGGACGTAGATCTATTCCAATAGATCGAACCACATAAATCCATTTGTGTTCCGTTTACTTTCGTGTTCGTTAAATCCCAATTTTCGTGCATTAACTATCTTGCGAAAATAAGATCGATCAGTTATGAAATCCACAGCTCCTCCGCCGGAAAAGGACCCGAAAGGTGCGTCGGGGGTAAGGAAGCGTGCCACATAGTTGTCCAAATCAAGAGGAGGGCTCGTGTCGGAGGCAGCGCCTCCGGTTCGTCGTCACCGATTCGTGGAAACCTATCTTCTTCTTGCTTGATCGTCGCTTTCACCTTCTTGTTTGGTTACTTGTTCGTGTAGCGGACGTCATAGATGTGTGCGTGTTTTTTTGTTAGGATAAGACGATGGTTTGAATGCTCGACCATTTGCTGATCGAAGATAAAACGTCTTACCAATTGAGTTGCGCTTTGTTGTTGTGTGCCTTATATAAGTGCGTTTGTTGATATTGCCTTGGCTTGTGATGGTTGGTTTAGTAGTTAATAGTCGTCAATGTTGTCTTTTGGAAATTGAAAGTAATCAATGTTAATATGAATGTTTATCAATGGGAATATTTTTGAAATTCATATTCATTTATACTCCATGGGTCCAACTCAATTGTATGTGTCACATTCAAAATATAACATTTCTCAAAAAATAAGCTTTATTATCTTAATTAAATCACCTCATTAACTTAAATTTCCCCACTCATCGTCTACTCATCTATTTGCATGTATCTCAATATAACATAAAATTGTAAGATAATCATAGCTCACTCGTTTATTTTCCAACTTTTATGATTTTTATATAAAATTAAAAGTTTCGAAACAATATTTTATTTATGATGTATCATCAATATATTTTTTTTTTATAAATTTAATCTAAAAAGAACAAAAACCTATATTAATATTTAATACTACTATACTATAATTCAACATTAAATAGTCCTCCCTTAATAGTTTTTAGTTGGTCCGTTGAAAATGAAAGTGTAATCTAGTCTCAATATGTATGGAATGGATAAAATCGGAAAAATCAACGGTGTTGTTGGTTGGATTGTATCTATCGAAATAGAGATTTAAATAAATCGGGGATTCAACTGTAAGTTTGAATTTAACAACTGAAATGATGGGCAGAATAGTATTATATTCACTAAAATAATTACTAGATCTTTTGTTAAAACCCACTCCAAATTACAATCGGGTTGACACTCTCTACCTAAAAAGACGTTTGATTGAAATGTTACTAATAAAAAATTGGTAGTTAGATGGGGATAAATGTTAAAACTTAACCATTTCTGGACAAGAAAAATGCTACTTAGTCACCTTCGTAAGAAAATACTACTCCTTCCGTCTCAATCCAAACATAGCCCTTGTTTTTGGCACGGAAATAAAGGTATATAGAAATAATATGCTACTTATCCAATGGTGGACACATTCGTCGTTTCTTCGATTTGATATTATTTTGTTCGATTTTTTCGATTGTTTTATATTCTAGTATCATAGAAATTAATATAGAAATCATTAAATTTACAAAATATATAAAAATCAAAGCTCGGTTTGTCTTATTACTCATTTTTCGATGTTAGAAGGAAAAAAGAACAAATCGAGCTTTGATTTTTATATATTTTATAAATTTAATGATTTCTATATTAATTTCTATGATACTAGAATATAGAACAATCGAAAAAATCGAACAAAATAATATCGAATCGAAAAAACAGCAAAGGTGCCCATGGAGATGCCCACCATTGGGTGAGGTATATATGTTAAGTGTTAAAGTGTAACATTAAACAATTTAGTGTATATTTAGTTTTCTCAAAAATATAACACCATAGTTTTCTCCTTCAATTTTAATCACACCCTCAATAAAAAAGATTTCTAGAATTTGTATTTGTAGATTTTTAAGAGTTAGCTAAAATTATCTGCAGCTTTTGGGAAATGTATCCTCAATACCAACTATTGAGTTCCAATTGTGTACCAAATATTAAAATTTATTAGTTTTATAATGTTTTTTTATATAAATATATTTTTTATATTATAATAAGTATACTAAACATTTATAACTTAAAATATAATTTTTAAAAATAATATACCCTAATTATTTTGTATTTATCAACTCTATTAGCTAATAAAATTAAAATTAAATGCTAAAAAATAATTATAAACCCTAAAAAATAATTGTAAAATTAAACTAAATCATTATAAATTAAAATTATTGAATAAAAATATATAAAACTAATAATTTTTAATATTTGATACACAATTGCAACATAATAGTTGGTATAAGAGGATCCCAATTGCAGCTTTTGATGTTGAGGAATTAATAATAATGAGTTTTGCTTGAAAAAGGCATTTTCTATTTGAACTTTGTTTTCCTTGCATTTATATCAGAAACAAAATAACAGCTAGTCCTTATAATTTGTATGATCATCGCCAAAATTCTTGATGATTAATTTCGCCTTCTAAATGAAAATGACGAAGCACCACTCGTCGAAAAATGGAGAGTATCCGCGCTTTATGCAAGAGCATCGTTCGGATTTCGTGAGGGCGACGATCGCCATTGTTCCTCTTGTTCCATGCATAGTCGTATTTTCGAAGCAGCTCTTCCTCCATCTCCTCTGCCTCCTTCTTGCTTTTCATCTGCCAAAATCCAATACATTATACTCCCTCAGATCCACCATCTCTAGATACCGTTGACTTTTTAGCTGGTTTTGAGATTTTATAATGATGGATTTATATTACAATAAAAATAGAGAATTGGTGCTTAGTACTTACCGGAGCCCATCTGTAGACAATTGAGAAGTTTGTGGAGAATGTGTGGGAGAAAAGGAGGTCCTTCTCTAAATGCGCTCCGTCACGGCCATAGCACTGGAGCCTAGCCCTGACGTTGTCGGCCTGTCCGAGATAGGCGGGGATGACGAGGCTCGGATCGACCTTGCGGGGCCCAGCTGACGTGGCGAGGATGCCGAGCTCGTAGTCTCCGGGGCTAGTGTAGTTTGGGAGGTTCTGACTTCTGTATCTCTCTGCCCCTTCCTTTCCGGAGGAGTGATCTTCCCAGTCTGAGGCTCCTACTAATATCTGTAATCATCTCATTTTTATTTTCAATGGGCACGATTAATATGCCAACAGTTGGCATGATAATAATATATTTAGACGATGCTATCAAAAAAATAATAATAACCTTATTGATAAAAACGAAACTCTAAACATAAAATTTATTGACGTGGCAATGTCATATTAGCACCTTAGCGGTTTACACATTTAATGTGTCATGATGTGGAAAAGCATGAAGTTTATTTTTTGATGAAAATTGCATGTTCCTTAAAAATTAGGAAACTAACTCCAGAAAAATAGGACGTGGAAATTTGAAGTACTTTTTATGGAAACCACCACGTTTTGGATAGTATTATTGACCATTGGTCAAGAAAAGAAAAAAATATCCAACTTCTAAACAATCAATTTTCAAATTTACTTACTCTTAAAAAAATAAAAATAAAAAAAATTCAAATTTACTACTATTATTAAAGAAAACTAAATATTATAGGCACTAGTAGCTAATTTCTTCATCAATCAGTTAATCAAGTATAAATTTCTCGTCGATACCTAAGAAAAAACTTTATCCTCGTTGAAACTTCTTTTTTCCTAAGAAAAATCGAAAAGTACGAAGAAAAGATAAAAAAAATTGGTGAACTTTAATGCCTTACTACCTGCTGATTTCTTTTTTAATAACATATATTTTCCCCTTAGATTTCTCAATGCGAGGTGCATATATGCATGCATGCAGTTAATTAATATATAGAGTATATCATCTCCCCTAGTTACAAGAAAAGACCTATATATATATTGCAAGCGTTTACAATTGTGAATATACATTTATGTATAAGAGAGAGAGAGAGAGAGAGAGAGAGAGAGAACCTTCCATGGAGAGAAGAAAGAGTCGTGTACGATATATGTGACGTCTTCTCTTTTAAGCCTCGATATGGGCGTTTGATGCATCACCCTTTTAAATATGTAACTCAAGCAAATGCCCTTTCCATGCCCACACCCATTGCCAAGTGAAAACGCAATATCACCCATCATTTTCAAACCCATCTTCATGTCTTCTCTCTCCTCTCTCTCTCTCTCTCTCTCTAAACAAAATCACAAAATTGTAGAAGAAACAACGTAACTGCATGCAGCCATCATCAACATGCAGCAAAGTACGTATGAATGTCTTTAAATCTCGTGTTCAAGTCAAATAGGTCGTCAATCGATGCGATGATGTGGTGAAAATGGAGAATCACAATTTGAAATTTTTGAATTTAAATTAAGTAGAAAATAGAAAGATTGTGTTTCGTGGAAAAAAAAAAAAAGAAGAGAAAGATAGGAGAATCGTGAAGAAAATAGAAAGATTGTGTTTTGCAAAAGGAATAGAGGGAGGAAAATGGTGTGCAGAGAAACAACCGTCCAAAGGCAGATAATGGCGGGCGGTTTTTTTCTTTTTTTTCTTTCTTCTTTTTTAGTCCAAACTTTCTCAAATAAAAACCATATTTTCCAACGGCTTATCTATATATCTATCTATATATTAAAAGTTGAGTTCAAAATTAAAAATCAATTGCAAATTGATTAGAGTGACGATTTTGTAATTAAAAGCTAATAAAAGGTTTATTTTGCGAAAGATGGAAGTGAATAACCGCAATGTTAATTAGCGGGTACTTTATTTTGTTTTATTTTATCTTTTTGAAAGGTATTGTTTATTATTATTTTTTTAACACAAATAGTTTTATTGTTTTGAATTTATTGTTTTTAAGAATTGAATATGACCACATGTTTTTTTTTCTATAATAAGTGAGAAAGTACATATTTTTTATGAATAAAAATTATAAAAAAAAGTTAAATTCAAGTAAAAAAAATTAATAAAAAATTAAACCATTAGCACTAAAAATTAGATCACTTTCAAATCAAATTAGCTAAAACACAAAATCTTTTTTTTTATTAGACAAACATAACACACTCGACACAGGCACACACTCAAGGTAACTCGAATTTCCGACTTCTTGGTTAGGAGGGAAGCAACTCATAACTAGATAAGATAAATTAATAAATATAATATATCTCCATAATAATAATGAGATAACAGGTTAATTTAGTGTAGGATTGCATTTTTAATATGCATAAATTCCCATAGTATTTGATTGTTTAAAATAATCACTGTTAAATTTAAATTATAAATCAAAGATATTTGTTCCTAAAAATTTTATGGGTCTTGCTAAATGACCATATTATGGCCAGCCATATAAGGACTTTATAGTCATTGTATATTACTTAATTTATGAATTTACACAAATATCCTTATAACATTTATTTATAGATAAATATATTCAAGGTAATTTTCAGTTACAAACTTGCAAGTCATGTCTCACCACATTAATTAAGGATTTTTAATTTCCATATATAATATTGGAACATTAAATCAAATTATTACAAACGAGTGTAGCTTAGTTTTAGAAGACGTGGTGTTTGTTATAAATATGTCTCTATTTTTTTTAATATATTTTTCCATCTCAATCAATTCTACATAAAATTCAAAAAAAAAAAAAATGAATTCTACATTAGTTAAAATTGAAAAAAGGCAGAAATAAAGATGGCACTAAAAATTTGTATAGAATATTTGTATTGGAAAAAAGGAACATATTTCGTCTAAAATTTTGTAGTTGCTAAATAAGACTATTAAGAATGATTGAATTTCAATTTACTTAATTTATTAATATGTTGATTATTCTTTTCTGTAAAAGTGTATCCCATATTTTAAAAAAATCATATAAGATTATTTAATTTAATATATTTTTTTACCCAACTTAGAGTAAATGACTATGAGAACTTTGTAATGTAATGTTAATGCGTGTTGCCAGTTTATTCGTATTTGATTTGTTTATTGTTTAAAACACGAATTAAATGTCAATTTTTTGTGAATTATACATAGAAATTGCCATGAAGAAACACATCGAACAATTTGTGATATTTCTATTTCTAAATATTTTTAAAAAGATTTTTAAGTCTCTTATAATTCATGACTCTTTATGTTATTGCCGATTCTAAATATATCATGATCAAAATATATAGCTTTATACTAGTCGAGCTAAATATTGTTGGCAAGCTTGAGCTCGCACAACTTGTTACAAAAATTATAGACTAGAGCTATATTAGAGTTTATTTCGAGCTCACATAAGAATTGATGAGCTCGAACTCAATTATTCAACAAACTCTTACTCATGTCAAGCTCGTAAAATATATTATAAACGTTAATAAATATTGTAATTTATAGTTGTTTTTATATGTTTTATATACTGGGCAATTTTTTTTTTTCAATATAATTAGGTAAAATTATATTCTCAAGACCCACTATTTTTAGTTTTTTTTTTATATGATTCTTTTTTTATGCAATATTTTTATTCTATGGATTCTTGTACTTATATATATATTGACATCATCATCAATCTCTTATACAAGAAATTGATTAATTTGTTAGATTTTTTTTTTTGAAATAAATAAACATGAAAGACTCGAACCTGAGACCTTTAATCATAGACATTATTAACTCAATTTGTTATATATTTATCATTAAAGTGACGTGTAGTTGAATTTTTTTCACAAAATCATTTTTCAAATAAATTATAATTTCAATCCTATTCCAAAAATGCCGCCATTAGTACGAGGGATTAAAATCTTTGTTTTTTTTTAAATCAAGGTATATTGCATTATTGTTAGGGAGCATATTGAAATTTATAGGCTGTAATATTAATAAGTAATTGGGCACTTTTTTCATAGTAGTATGGAAAATTTTGAAAAAAAGAAAGAAAGAAAAAAAGTGCATATGCTGTTAAATGTATGTGCAGTTGAGGGCTGACTACCGAATATATATATTATGATCTTTTTAATATTTTATTTAGATGATTACTATAAATATGAATTATTTTTAAATTATCCATACGAAATACTTCAATGTTTAATATGGGCACACTTAATATGCTCAGTGCCGATATAACAATGTCAGACAACTTTTTAAGTAGCATTGTGATTTTTTTTTATAATATTTAGTTTTTAGGTTATATATTTATATGCTATTATCATATCATCCGTGAGTATTTAAAGTTAGTGTGCCCACGATGAGCATCAGATCATTCATGATTTATTACTGTGTTACTTTTAGTTTTTCCTATTGAATTATATTGTTATCGCTTTATACAAATTAAAGTTTAATTCCTTATATTTTTATATCAATTATTTTAGTTATTCGAGATTGTGACACAATTTTTATCCGTGCATCGCACGGGAGCGAATACTAGTAGTCAATATTCATTACTCAATTTGTTAGTTTAGACAAATATCCTTGCATCTATTTATATAGTTTTATCCAAAATCATTTCCATCTAAAAATAATTAGGGATGGCTATGTCTATATTCAATTGTGGAATAATTAATTAATGCAAAAAAAGTACAAATATCAATAAGAATAATTACCGTACGTATCCTTTTCCTATAATTTATAGGTTACCCCATCCTTTTTTTAAGTGTTCTACTTGCTAATTTTGTTGTTTGTTTTTAAGTGTCATATTTCTAAATTTGATAGTCAAATAGCTAAAGTTTTCCCAATTTACCCACATAATTAATGTTATATATATAAGTTGGTGCTAAAAAAAAAGAATAATAAATGAAGTAAAATGTAAATATTACACATCTTATTGATATGTGTAATTTGATGATGTGGACACTTACAAAAACAAGGTGAGTATATATATATGTATAGAGGGGAGGGAACGTTCTTATGGGATATTACTAATTGTGAGAACTATGAACCTATCCATACCTTTCCTTTAATACAAATTAATTAGTGGTTGAGATTTAATCTTAGATGAAATAGTTCAATGAGTAAATTCTTTTTTTTTTTTTAAAAATTTAAACGGGCACTTTTGACATGATATCGAGAAACTAAAGGAAAAAAAATAATATATTTTTTTTTGATACAAAATTACTATATTATGATGGGAATAGGAACATTGAGAAGTATTATTATCAATTGGATTGGGGTGCGAGGGGCGGCGCCGAAAGGAGTGGACGCACATATCGTAAGTTTTTCTAACTTTCTTGGCAGAAGTAAAGGTGAATGACGATTAGGAGGACTATGGACATGTGTTGTTTGAGTGATATGGATATGGCGCAATTCGGTTATATTTGAAGGAAATGAATGAGATTTTAGAAAAATTGATGAAGAAATTAAATGTTGATTTTGGACGTGGTGCTCGACGAGAGGTGATGCGAACTGTAGTGGCAACCCAGTAAATTTTGTTTAAATGTAATGTGGAATGTAATGTACGTAACTTGGATGGTATGCCTTATACCATTTCTGTTTAATATATATATACATTTTCCGATTAAAAAAAAGAAGGAATAATTGGTAATTAGGAATCAAAATCAGCCTGCCTACACACATGGTTCTCATTGGTAACCATTGACCACAATACTAATTGCAAAACCATTGACCCGGCCCAGTTTCAATTTAAGTGGGCCCCTTTATAAAGCTGCATCAACTTTTTATGTAAACTAATTAATGAGTAGAATTGTGATCATAAATTTCATCTATTTACCTAGCTACTTCAGTTCATTAAATAATATGAAGATGCCCACTTAAATTGAAAATATCTAAAATGATTAATATTAAAATATATATTAATATTTGAAGATAAGTTCTTAAAGTATTCTTTGTTGAAAATATTATGAAGCTCTAACAATTTCATAAATCAATAACGAAATGTAATCAAACAGGTGTCAAAATTTAACTCAGTATATTCTTTTTTCAGCTCACAATTCTTTTTCCAATATTATTATACTCCAATGATACAGCTAATAATTCCTGTGGGAATTATTCAACACATTTTTGGAAGTGAGATATTTAAATATAAAACATTTAATAAGGTGCCAGGTGGACCCACGTCTCTCTAGCTATCTCTCTGTCTCCACGTAGAATCATCACAAATTTCTTGAGTTGGTAAAGAGAAAGCTTTCATGATTACCGAATCTATTTGTAGTTATATGGGATGATTAATGAGCTAAACTTTATAAATTTATTGTCTCTTGTGGTTTCTCTCTCCACATCAAATTCAGCTACCACTGTAGCCTTTATCTAATCTCTGCCGCGGTATTTTCTCCACTGTCTTCTTCTTCTACCCAATTCAAATAGTAATTGTTTGAAAATTTCAGTGCCACCTAAAAAACAAGCCTACAAATCAAACTGCAGGCCTCTGCGCCAATTTCGCATCTTTTCAACTAAAATCCAAATCCCTTTTCTCTCAATTGCACTTGCACTCACACTTCCCTCATGAACAATGAACAACTCCTCTGTAAAACTCACTTTCAGTTGTTGACTTTCTTGATGACACTTGTACTACTGTACCAGTACTACCCTCTCTCTCTCTCTCATGGGTTGATTTTTTTTCCTATTGGGTGGCCCTACCTCTGCCTACTTATCTTCTCCAAATCATTGAACAATCTGAAAGCTGGAGACTTGACTTTATCCTTCCAACTCAGACAGTGAAAGTGAGAGGAAATCAAGATTCTTGATGCTGCAAAGTCTCTGTTTGAGCAAGAAGAAACAGAATTTTATGAAAAAGGGATTCTGGTGTTAGTGATTGAGATGAGTATAAGGCAAAAGAGTAGGATAGAGAGAAGCAGTGTAGTTGTAGTAGTTGTTAGGGCTACCAAGGAAATCTCAAGAACTGCTTTAACCTGGGCTTTCACAAATGTAGTTCAGCCAGGGGACTGTGTTAGGCTGCTTGTGCTCATTCCATCTCATTCCTCAAGTAACTATCCTTTTCCTTTTTTATATTGGTTTATTCATTTTTGCTCATTTGATCAATGGAGAAATGTGTATACTATTTGGTGCAGTAATATTACTTTGCATTTTACCATCGTTTCTTATGAAGCAATGACTTATGCTGCTCAATTCTTCGGCTTGTATTCATGAATATGTTTGAAATTAGTGTACTTTTATGAGCAATACACAAGATTTAGTGATGTTAGTATGTTGTTAGCAATTCTTGAAATTGAAGAAAGTTACTAGCCCATTATAGATTAACTGCTACTATCAAATTCAGAAGTTTGCTGCAGTTCTGATCATGGAATTCTTATATATCTAAATCACTGAGGTGTTTTGTTAGGTAAAAGACTATGGGGTTTTCCAAATTTTCACAGTGATTGTGCCTCCGGTTATTCGAAATTCTTGTCGGGCACGATTTTAGAGCAGAAGGAGTATATTACAGATATATGCAACCACATGATGAACCAGCTACACCATATTTATGATCCTGAAAAGGTTTTTCTTCACTCTCTAGTCTTGTTTATTCTCTCATTCTTGCATTTTAGATGCTAGGCAGTTTATAATAATCTTTGTTGCTGTGTTTTAGGTAACAGTGAAGTTGAAAGTTATTTTTGAATCTAAAGATGGAGCAGTAGCTGCTGAAGCCAAGAGGACTCAAGCACAGTGGGTTGTATTGGACAAGTAACGCACAATCCACTTTTTTTTTTTTTTTTCTCATTCTTATTATCAATATTCACATCTTGATCATGTCTTCTATTTGATAGGAGGATGGAGAAAGAAGCCAACGCTTGCGCAGAGCAGCTCGACTGCAATGTCATAGTTGTTAAAGCCTCGGAGACGAAGGTCCTTCGGTTAAACTTGATTGAACCAAGAAAGGCAGAAGCTGAGGTGCTTCTGCATTCAAAATCAGCTAAGAAACAGTTCAGGGATAACTTCACTCTTTCGAATAGTATCAAGGTCCCGAATGTGACTCCAACGAGCAGCCCGGATAGGATCTCCTCGATGTCAAGTCTAGACATGTTCATGTCTCCATCATTCATGTCCGACATTGATTTGGAACCGAAGGTGAAGCAGACTTCACCATCATCACTAGCAGAGTACTACTATGAGGGATACGGCTCTGAATCCGACAGCGACAACCTTAGCTGCGTCTCAACAAGCATAAGCTCCCTTAGCTCGGCTGAAGAAGGTGGGAAGCTTTTGAGAGAACGTCTACAAAGATCCGGGAGTAAAGCATTCGAAGAGGGGCCGAGGGCTACGAATCTTGATCTTTGCATGAATGTAAGAGATATGATATCTCTACATAGAAATGCACCTTCGGATCCGCCTCCACTTTGCTCTGTGTGTCGACACAAGTCACCGTTTGTAGGAAAACCGCCTTGTTTGTTCACCTATGCAGAGCTAGAACAAGCCACTAGAGGATTTTCAGAGGCTAATTTCTTGGCTGAGGGTGGATATGGCTCGGTGCACCGGGGAATCTTGCCTGATGGTCAGGTTATAGCTGTGAAGCAGCATAAGTTGGCTAGCACTCAAGGGGATCGCGAGTTTTGCTCTGAGGTGCAGATGTTGAGCTGTGCACAGCATCGCAATGTTGTGATGTTGATTGGATACTGCGTGGAGGATAGGAGACGGCTGCTCGTCTATGAGTACATCTGCAATAGCTCTCTCGACTCGCATCTATATGGTAAAACTTTAAATAATCTACTATATTGATATTATGATAACAATGAAGCAAAAGTGGGTACCAGAAATCTTTTGATCCTTACTGTAGTTAACATTCCATGCTGCTACTTACTGCATAGTTTCATGTTTGTAGTTAACTTTCTATGCTGCTACTTACTGTCGCCTTCGATCCGGTCCTTTGTCCTATCTTGGCTTTTGTCTCTATCTTCAGACCTTGTATTCTTGAAAGCCAAATCTTTTGTTTCATGTTGAATAGCTACTTCCTTTTAAGCATTTCTATGTGAAATGTAGGACGGAATCAAAATCCGCTAGATTGGGATGCACGACGAAAGATTGCAGTAGGAGCTGCTCGAGGGCTGAGATACCTCCACGAGGAGTGCAGAGTTGGATGCATAGTCCATCGGGATATGAGGCCGAACAACATTCTCCTCACACATGATTTCGAAGCATTAGTATGTGTCCTTCACCTCCTTTTCTTCGTATTCTCGCCATATAAATCAATGGACTAATTCTCTTTTCTTGCTTTCTTTCTTCAAAAAAAGGTTGGAGACTTCGGACTAGCGAGGCTGCAAGGGGAAGGAGATTCAAGTGCAGAGAGCAGAGTAATCGGGACGTTTGGCTACTTAGCCCCGGAATACGCTCAAACTGGACAAATCAGTGAAAAAGCCGACGTCTACGCTTTTGGAGTCGTGTTAGTGGAGCTCGTCACAGGAAGGAAAGCAGTGGATATAAACAGGCCTAAGGGGGAGCAGTGCCTTACAGAATGGGTAAATACTATATACACATCACATGAGAACTTAATAGTACTATGTTTTAATCATCTCACGTTCATTATTTTCTTTCTATATATACGAGCAGGCGCGTCCGTTGCTAGAAGAGAATGCTCTCTCCAGATACATTGATCCATGCTTGAATAACCGGTATTCGGAGAGAGAGGTGGAGGCGATGCTGCATTGTGCGTCGATGTGCTTGCAACGAGACCCTCAGTCGAGGCCTACTATGTCTATGGTAAATAAATTGAAGCTTGGAATTTGATCAAAGTTTATATATATGGTTCATATACACTTTTAGGATTGAGATTAATGTATTTTTTTTTTTCTAGTGCAGCTACTTAGGATGTTGGAAGGTGACATTTCGATTACATGAAGAAAGGGTTTGAAGATGTTGAAGACAAAAACTATTATCTATGTTCTAAGGCCATTGCCTTTATTATATTGGGTTTTGGTAAATAGCCTTACAATTTTAGGGCGAAATTTAGTTTGAATATTTGTGAAACAAATTTGTACGGGTGAAATTGTACATAAATTTGGGGTAAAAATAATGTTTTAAAACTGAATCAAAGATCGATCCGATGTGAGCTTGGGATTATGGTTTAATCAGTTGAACCACCGGTTGAATCATGGTTCAACCGTTTAGTAAATAAATCAATAAAATAATTAAAATATTTAGTATATATACTAAAAATATCAATAATTTTACGACTTATTAATCTAAAAGGTTAAGAGTAAAATCTTTCACACAACATTTTAAATTTGAGAGGAAAATAATACGGATTTCTAATAAATGATGTAGTGTATTGGAAATAAACTTTAGCTTTCATCTAGCACGTCTAAAGCTCAAATCCTCTACACAATATTGAATCGGACGGTTTTCAAAACTGTTACCGATTCTGTGAATCGGCCAATTTTCACCGCATATGTCCAGTTCGGCCGGTTCGACTGGACTAGTGATTTTAGTATGCTACCGGTCCGTGCTTGGTTCCCGACCGATTGAACTAGCCGGTCCGATCCGATTTTTAGAATATTGGATAAAAATACAAAATAGTACATCCTAAATGTGTGAAAATTGGAGTAACTTTTGATATTTACTCTTTTTTTTCTTTTTCTTTTTTCTGTTCTATACTTATCTTAAAAGAAAATAAACCCGGCAAAAATTTTAATATCAAAAATAGTTTTGTCGGGACATGGGACATGGTAATTATAGAGGGTGATTTTGGTTTTTGGATATAGCTGAATATATTAACGTGGATGTATCTCCATAGAATATTCTTTGCCAAACTAATCCCTAATAATTTACTACTAATAATAATACATCTAATTTTAATGGTTGAACTCAAAATTGAATATTAGTGCCACAATTTCAAATACAAAAGGACACACGCAAGCACCATGGAATGAATATCTATATAAACCTGTCGCATCTCTCCATTTCCTTAATTTAATTCTTTTTCTTTTATTGAAATCCCGACAGCACAGCCCGGCCTGGCCCGAAATCCATGACGGCAGAAAGCCAGTAATTCACGTCTTATGTATACGCGACCCCAAAGCCCGGTCGCCTCAAAACCCCAATTCCACCATCACCAAACGCCGGCCACCGCCTGGTAATTGCCTCTCGACTCCATCGATAACTGCCTTTCACTTGGATTTACTTTATGCTCAAGTTTAATATGCATTTTTTTTTTTTGGAGAATTGTATATTTGTATGAGAATCCTGGAGAGATTTTGGTAAGTTCTTTTGTGAATTTTGTCGCTTTTCTTGCCTTGGAATTCACCTTTAGTTAGCTCCGCGGAAGTAGAAAACCTTGAAATTCACATGAGAAGGTTGGGAATTAGGCTGATTTGTTATCACCGATAGAGCAACGTGCAGGCAACTTAGCTGGCCCCTCTGTTCATTATTTTCTCATCTAGACAGCCTTTTAAGGCTGCTGTGTTTTATTGGATGCTGGCGTCTGTGTTCTTCAGCTCGATTTGTTCGTAAGAATTGTTTATTATATCATTTTGCCTTATTGGTATGGAGATGTTTAGGATGTAGACTTTGGCTATCATGATCTTTCGATGTTAGTGCGTGTGTTAGCATATAGAGGAATGTATTTGTTTTTATCTGGACATGGCTGAAATCTTCAAATTCTGAGCAGTTGTTGGATGCCAATTTACTTTAGAAGATGCTGATTATGCTGATTAGAGCTAGTTATAAAAAAAGCTTGGATTACATTTAGCAGTATTACGAAGATGAAAGATGTGTAGTATAGGGAAGTTCTTTAGTTAGCATTGAATTTTGAGCTTAGACTCACTTCAGTTATGTCCTTCCACTTCAACTTAGAAGATATAGCTTGGAACTTGCTTCTATTGGGATCACACTATTTAAGTGATATGTTGGACTTTGGTTAAAAACAAGTCAAGGAACTCTTGATTTTGGGCTTATTGGTATTTACATTTTGTTTCTGTCCAAATGTAGTTTTGATAATCAGTTACAGAAGAGACAGACTATTTGTTTTCTTAATCCTCGTTTTAGCTGTTTCATTTAGCTTATGCCAGTTTTAGTGTGTCTATGTTTTCTGACTTCTGTAATTGTCTAGTCTGTGGCTGTTGATTCAGTTAAATATGGGTTTTTGGTAAGATGATTAATATTTCTGTAGCCATGCTGATGGTATTTCCACTATTTGCTAAGACTACGACTTTAGCTTTACCGGGCTTAATATATGGTTAATCTTCAGTTCCTGTGACTAAGTTCCATGGGTCCTTCTACATTAGATGGTACTTTTTGTTATTTGGTTGCTAACATTGATGGTAACCTATGGGAGGGGAGAAAAAGAGTTTCAAATTTAGATTTGGTGATGGTTGAGTAACATTAACATGAATAGTGAAGTAGGCAGAAATGGGGTGGAGTCCCTTGGCCTAGGCAGGGTTTGAAACAGAAAGAATTTCTGATTCTTGTTTAGTTCTACTTCTAGAAAAGTTAATCATCAGATCAAATCATCAAGCGAAGTATTTGTTACTTAAAATTACTTCAAACTAATGAACTCAACTTCTTGAGAAATTAAAACCATTTTCACTTATAACTTATAAGCTTCTAATGCTATGTCACAGGCTTCAAGAACCCAAGGTCGGTAAATTCTATTGTAGGAGAGACACCTGCTTCTTTCTGCATTTGCACATATTTGAAGGGATCACTACAATTGATGGAGTCGGCAGAGGTGATGGGTGCCCAGAAAGATAGGGTTCGGGTGAAGAGGAAAACCTTGGAAGCAGTACTGCAACAATGTCATTTGGCCCTCCAGCAGCTTGCCTCTGGATGTGATGATGATGATGATGACGATGACACCATTGATGGTGAACAAGAGGTTTCCCTAGACTCTGCGGAAACGTCTGCTCCCACCAATTATGATACTGACACAACTGAGGTGTAGATTTTACTCTCTGCATTCTATAGGTTTAATGCTTCTTTTTCAGTATCTATGATCATAGGTGATCTATGCAAGTTCTGCTCATACATGTGGTAGACGTTCATATCCATTCTCTTGCTTTAATACAACAGTGTTTGCAAACTTGTTCCAAAAAGGCTAACGATAGGATGCTCTATTTAGCTAGCTTGTGCTCTAAAGTTATGGTTATAATCTTTGTAAGAACTGGCCACCTTAATGATATTTATTTTCTCATGCTTTAGTGGGCAAAATAAGCTCAGATTGATCTTCACACTGGCTAAATCTCATTTGGTTCATTTATTGCAGTTCTATGGCCTCTTAAAATCTGGAGTTGAATGTGATGATTTCATCAAGAAACTAGAAAATGCCAAGGCATCTCTTCCAGGAAACATAGCTGGTATGCTACATATGACACTTCTTAAGAAATAAAAATCTAGTTCTTAGAAAGATCGTATATGGCTATATCATAAGTATATATGAAAGCCTGCTGGTTATATATATGGTCAGGAGCTCATATATCTACCTTTTCATAAAGATATTATCCAAACATTCAAATATTGAAATAGTTATGGTGTAATAATACCAGCCATCCATTGAAAGAATGGTATACAAATAGACTGAAGAGGTGGAGTTCTCTCACATTTGAAATGTACATTTATGGTGTGGAATTCCGAAACTATGCACATTTTTGTCTCTAGTACAATGCCATTTGCAAAGATAAATTCCTCGAAGGAAACATTATTTATTCACAAACAAGATTCAGAAATCTTTTGTTTATTCTCTCAACAAATACTGTTGGTACTATCACCATTGTTTTTAACATATGAAAGGATGCAGAGGAAAACAGTTCCTGGGACATAGTCAATGAAAATGACCTTTGGGATTGTGAAAATGTTGAGTCGGACCCAGAAGACTATGTTTTAGTTGGGCAAGAAGATATAATGGATGGTATAGCATCATTCATGGCTGCATACCTGTTGTCCCTTGAGCAAACTAAGGTAAGGATAATTTCATTTGTCACTTGCCTTCAGTTCAGACCTGTGGCAGCTTCTTACTATTTGACCTGCTAGGTTACTTGCTCAAACCTGTTTTACGTAATGTTCAGTTTCCTGCACACAGTTCTCCCCATTGTTTGATATCTGTCATTTACTACAATTGCTGAGTCAGAAATTATATGGCTTCCTACATTTTAAATCTGTTTTACTCTGATGGACCTTAGTTCTTACTTGACTTGAGGTGGGGGAAACTAGGCATGTCCATTCAGGTAAAGCCGTATGTAGAATTTAAATTCCACATGGTTTGGTTGTTTGGGATAGCGGCTGAATTAGTAGTCTTCCAATAATCCAATGCAGTAAAAACCGAAAAGGTTTATGGAAAACCAAGTTCTTTATGGTAGAACTGAAATATAAAATATTATGTGCTTCAATTGAATCCCTTATGTGGAATATGGACCTAGAGAGCATGTTTTGTAGATGTGCAAAATAAGCCCCTGACCTAGCTAGTTCTTAACTCAATAGTTGCTTATTTTTGCCCATGCATACATTTTCAATTATGTTCAGACAGATAACTATTTGGTTGTATTGATTCCATTGATATATGTGTTGATGTGTTTTGCAGGATTTGTCACCAAACCAACTTCAAGCAGGTTAGTCCAACCAAGCTCTAAGCTTTTATTATGTTTTATGATTTGTATTATATAAGTAAAACATAAATCACTTTATTTCTGAATTGTAGCCTTCACTAGATGTTTTAGTCTGGATAGACCAGAAGGTTTCTAATAATTAAACATTGTTTCAGCTCTGAGCAAGACCTTCTCTGTAAAGAAGAGGAAGGGTAAGCTCCGGAAAGCATGGGATGGAAGCAAAGTCATCTATAACGTAGCATCCTGGGGAGCTACTGCCATTGGGTAAGCTATTTTAAACAATTCCACATGCTCTACAAGTTTCGTTTTCTGCAGTTTGTTGATTTATTATGTCAAATGTGAAATTATTTTTTGTTCAAGGTTTATGATGAAATTTAGATGCATTAGAACCAACAAAATTAAGCTGATCTTATTCGCTTTGCACAAATATATATACTGAACTGATCATGTGAAGTCTGCTACTTCTATCTTAGATGAAAATTAGGATATTTCCAATTCATGCTGATAATACAGCTCTTACATTGTTCTCTTCTTTCTTGCCCGTTTTGTTTTCTTTTGACAAGTATGTGATGATTTTTCGTCTTTTAAGCTTTATTGTAAAATATAGGTTTGGGTTTATGATTACCCACGATTCTGGGATAAGAAGTTCTCACTTGCTAAGACTTTTGTGCTATCAAACAGAATATATCAAAATCCAGCCCTTTTTAGGGTTGCCTCCACCGCTTTCTGGACTTCATGTCAGGTTATCTCAAAGCTTTTCTGAACTGCGTCAATGAATTAACGGTGTGGCGATTGGATTCGACCATTGCACGTGTTGTTACTGGAAGCCAAATTACGTGCAGTTCACTTGTTGTGTAAACATGTTGCATCTGTTTGTAACTGACATGGTTGATCTCTTCGAAGGTTTTTCAATCTGTAAATATCATGTGCTCTGTAAATGCCCCCTTAGCTAGTTGATTTTATTATTAATTGTATCGTTTGCATGGTTTTATTACCTTTTCACATTCCGTGAAGAAGTGTGTTTAAGATTTAGCTGCATGCGCAGTTATAACATAACAAATCTTAGGATGAATGTTTTTATGTGGTGCTAATGATTTAATAACTATCTTTGTAGCTCCAGAATGTTTCAATTTATGCTCCTACCAAGAAAGATATACGGTCTAATGCGGCTACTATGAAATATTTACTTTTTTTTTTTTTGGGGGGGGGGGGGGGGGGGGGTTAAATTTGAACCCAAATAGTGTTGCCTATATTTTTGAGACGTCTCTCAGGCCTCAGCAAACGCATACAATCAAAATTTATGAAAAAAATATTATCATTAATGTGAAAATAGCTGCCCATGAAAAAATTGAAAATTGGAGAATAGTACTTTTTTTTTTTGGTTTTCTCATTTTCCATCAGAGAGAACACACCTCAAGTAGATAAAACCTATGATAATTCCAAAGCTAGTGGATGCCGATATCCAGAAAGACAATTGGCAAAATCTATACATTTAAGAAATTATAGTACACAGGATGTACAGGTATCAACTTTACAAGCTGATTAATCATTTCCAGTTGTAATGCAGTATGGCTAAGTGATGATAAAGAAATAATAAACGAATTGCTATATGAACATACTGCTGCAGCAAAAACAAACTGGAAAAATTTGAGAAATCTGTTGGTCAGTGCATTAGATCTCAATCCATGGTAACAGCATACGAGGAGGCGGTGGAATAACATGTAACGACTTTCAGAATCAATCAACCTCCTTTGGACTCTTAATCACCTGTCCCCCAACAAGAAGAGACCATCAGGACACTTCTGATATTTGCATTTGTGCCTCATAAATATATACAATATATATATTTATTATCAAGAATCATGAGAGCTGTGGACCATCAAAGAAATATGCTTAGCACTGTCTGCCCGCAAACTCTCTCCTCTAATAATCTGAAACAGAAATCACATTCAAGAAAAACCATAAACTCTTATGCAGAGAGACAGAAAAACTGTGTATAACAAGGTATTGAATCAGTACAACAGTTTCTGAAATGCCGTACCTCAAAAGTGGAATCCGGGGAAAACCACCGTAGTAGCACTCCAAGATGTACCACAGCAGGTATTAGCTTGAATAGTAATGGTGTAGTTACCTGTCAATGATATTCATTAGCATACTCTCACAAGGAACAGTGTTATGATGAGAAATCTTACTGCAGAAGATGAGATGAAGTAAGACATGGAGGACATATTTGGAAAACCTAATGAAATACAATAAAAGAAGGGCAATAGGTGAAAATTTAGTTATATCCGAAGTATCAACAAATTTGGTTGTTTCCTAGAGTTTCAAACAAATCTGTGAAAAATGCATCTGTACTTGCTTCTACAATAGAGGATCTTCAGAGTTCAGACTGTTGAATTAAAAGAGGTAAGTTTTTGGACAACTGACTATATTTATCTCATATAAATATAATTCATATTAGTAAATGTTAGTTTCTATTCATCCTATTCCTCAGTGTAACAGATCTTACACCATCCATATGTGTTTCTCAAATAAAGTACGCAAATATAATAATATCAAAAGCACTGAACAGCATGAATCTTAATAAACATTAGACTGTAGTAGAGACCCTAACAAAGATCATATGTCCATGAATGAGAGAAATATGATCCACAGGACATGTCCAAGGCATTAAAAAGTCTTGCATACCAGACTGAGAGCCGTTGTCCCAAGAAGCAGCATATACAATTTACCCTGCCATACATTACCCTATGTTAGTTAAGGAAACACACAATTGTACAAGGTGAATATATAATGGATGCATGGACACACTTCACAATTAAGAAAAACTCATAAGTAAAACAACACCTCAATCAACTTAAGGTTTGACGCTCGACTAAGAAGAACAAAAGCAAATTCTCCAATTTGTGCAAGTGACATCCCAACCTGCAAATGCGTATAATAAAATTTTACAGGTCAAACAAAGATTACCAACATTTCGGAAAATAGCACAGGAAAGTTGCATACAAGAAGTGAAGTCTTGTTGTTGTAGCCAAATCCTCTCACGACCAAACTGAACACAATTGTTTTTATAATTATCACCAAGATAACAGATGCCACCAAAATATCAATGTGATTCCAGAGAAACTGCACATGAATAAGCATTCCAATGCTGGCGAGAAAAAGGGCAGCAAAAAAGTTTCGGATAGGCTCCACCTACAAAATAAAGTCAAAATAGAAAACCCTCTTGAGTAATGACAACTAAGAGCATACTTTGATACCTAGAGCCTAAATGATAGACGTCCTAACTCGGCAAGTGTGAACATATATGAGCTCAACTTGTCATCATTATGGACAAAATTTGCATGACCCCTAGGGTTTATAAGGACTGAATCTTGGAATGGCAGAGTTAATTTCCTCCAGAATAACAGTCTAAATCTAACTACTCATCTTTCAGGAGAAAAAAAATAAATTATGCCTTCAAACAGATCTAAGGACTTCAAAGTTCAAAGAGGAAAGGCCCAAACAAGAGAACTCCAAATGTTGGCTATCCTAGAGGTCCTCTCACCTTTACTTGAGCAAAAGGCAAGTGAGTATCTCTACCACCCACTTTAGCTGCAAGTAGCTACACTTCTTTGCAGAAAACCAATTATCTAGAACATCATTTTAATCGAGAAGAGGGGTACAACCTAAACTATATCTCTGATTATATAAAACAATTACCAACAGAATGATGAACTCATCACCTGCAACGGAAGAAAAATCCTGAATCTTTCACCTACTACACATAAAACCATCTCCATGTATGCTTTACAAAAATTTGAAATTCACACCTTCCTTACAGATGGTAGAAAAAGCAAGGAAAACCAAAAAGTAAAGGACTAAATAACATTAAGAAAAATAATTGAAATAGAACCAACCATTCAGGAAATTACTGTTAGTAAAAAATCAAAACGAAATTATATATATCTATCTATCACGCTGTCAAACACGTGCGCGCAGAGGAAGATATTTAAGGTGTATAGAATAAAATACCATAAAAGAATAAAATACCATAAAAGAATAAAAAAAGTACACCTGTTCCAGGGTATGATGAGCAAGATCAGTTGTTGATATCATCAGTCCAGCTGCAAAAGAGCCCAATTCAAGGCTCAGTCCCAACTTATCGCTACACTGGAACAACATAGTTTACATTACATACATAAATTCAATAAGTTTGCATTCAAAAGGAATACTCTCTGGACTAGTAAATGTATTGTAAAGAAGTAAAATTACAATACACATTTACAGAAGTAGATAACTTGATCAAATAAAATTTCCAATAGCCATATAAGTGGGTCGACAAGACAAATTGAGAGGTGCAACTAACCCAAGCAACAAGCAAGCAGAACGCAACAGATGCCAACTGGTAGAGTTCATTAGTCTGCAAAGTAGACTAGAGTCAAATATTAGAACAAAGTGCACGCAACATATTTTCTCAAATGCAAAGGCACCTGTGAGGATAAACTAATCATCAACTTCAGTAATCGAGGTATAAGAGTGCGCGACAATATTGACAAAATGGTCAGGAATGTAATTAACACCAGGAACCTGTAAAAAAAATATAGGATCCTATAAATGACAGAATAGATCATTGAAAGAAAAACCAATAAAGGAGTAAATGAAAATATTGCCGCTCATTGCGAGATACATGAAATTGATTCATTTTATCAATTACACACCATCATGCACTAGATCTAACCTGGATCATTGTGTATTATGTTGATTATTTTTTTAGTTCTCCAAATCACTTTGGACAAGAGAGGAGCGAGTGACGAGCAACCACTCCAGAAACATTCTCCCTCTTTCTGTTTCATTTTTTAGTTTTTCATGTTATTGCCTCATAAGATTCTGGGGATAGGAATCTTGGGCAAGTGATGAAATTATTAACTGACTGATCAACAAGAGCAACCTAAAGTTCAAATTCTGACTTCTATGATACTGGAGACACGTTTGGGGAAGAACGGAAAAAAAAATAAGAAAAAAAAATGCTGGCATGGCAGCATCGCTCACAGAGTTGCCTATATTAGTCATGCAGCATAATCTCTCTCTCTCTCTCTCTCTCTTTGTGTGTATATATATATATATATAGGATATGGTTCTTGTGTTAATAAGTTCCCACATGTTAAATAGGAATGAATCATATCCATAGATCCATTTTTAATTAGTGGCCTAGATTTAATATCTAAATTAATTCTACACCAATGAAGTCATTATTTTAAACTACCTAAAGGCTAATTTGGGTAGATTGTGAAGCTTGAGGACCCCACAAATTCTCTCCTTGCAAAATTTATGGCAATAAGCAGCAAGAAATCTCTTAATAGTTCTCATGTTTTTAATTACATTTTTCAATGAAAGCTTAATAGAAGTGGCATATTAAATTTTAATTTCGGAAAGCTTAATAGAAGTGGCATATTCCTTTTATGCTTAATGTTGGAAGCATGCGTGCTTATTAGTGCATCGAATTATGCTTTATGAATATAATGATAAACTAAAATTAGTGATTTGAAATCAATCTAATAAAAAAAGCATGATATTTGAAACGATAAGCATATTTTAAACAAATAAAAAGCATGATATTTGAAACTATAAGCGTATTTTAAACTAATTAAAAGGATGGTAGTACAAACTATAAGCGTATTTTAAACTTTTAAAAAGCATGATATTTGAAACTATAAGCATATTTAAAACTAATAAAAAGTAAAATATTTGAAAATATAAGCATATTTTAAACTAATAAAAAGCATGATAGTTGAAACTCTAAGCGTGATAGTTTTAAGGAAAATGATTATATTTTAACCTTAACTAGGATATATATTAAATCATGATTATATTCAATTATATGTATTAAATTCATCTTCCTGAAAAAAAAATTACAAAAAAAAAAAAAAAAAAAAAAAAACAGATGGGCTTAATTAATCGATGCATGGATGAAGTACCGTAAAATAGTTTCTCGAACAAGAAATAAGAAGAGAAACTTAAAATAAAGATGCTAAAAACGGTAGAGTATCTATATTCACAGCAGTTAATTAAATCCCTTAATTGTAGGGATATGGATTATTAAAAATGACATAATAAGCCAATATTACCCCTAAACCATTTAATATAACCGTCAAATCATTTTTAATTCATTAATATCTGCAATCATCTACACCTTAGATTTGAAAAAATGGATGGACTAGATTTGTTCCTATTTAACACATGGGGATTTATTAACACATGATCCATCCTCTATATATATATATGTGTGTGTGTGTGTGTGCACGTGTGTGTGTGTGTGTGAGAACGGCAAAGAAAATATATCTTTTTGAGCAAATCAGTTATTATAAGCATGGGTCTACTAGTTAAATTTCTAGCAAAAAAAATCCCAAGATACCCTAGATCTAGGAAGCACAAATACGAATACAAATACAAATACAAATACGATACGATACGCAAATATGTTAATTTTCCAAAAATCAAAATACGAATACGTTAAAAATACATTTATATTTTTTAATAATATTTTTATATATTATTAGTAATAATATTATTAGTGGTTACGACTATCAAAATTTGGATTCGGTGTCATAGTATATCCATTTTGACTAATGCTGCTGGCTACTGCTATTGAATGCATTCTAAATCTCTAAATTTCTCAATTCTACTTGTAACTTGTAAGCAATTAATAAGCAACAATTAATGAGCATTGAACAACAATTAATGAGCCCAAAAGCATTTAAAATTGCCAACAGAAAGCCCATTATATTTTCTTGTTTGTGTAAATACGTATTTAATACGTTTTTTTTAATAAAAAATAAATGAAAATTAATTAAATAAAAAATACGTTTTAAATACGTATTTTAAGCGTATTATTTTCGTATTAGTATTAAATACGTTTTTTTCCAATACGCCTACCCTCCTAGGCGTATTTGTGCTTCATAGCCCTAGATAAATAAAGATCATGGAAATCATTCTGTAAGGTTCGCTCTCTTACAGTTTTGTCATGGAAATCATTCCTTGAAGAGCACCAGAAGTACCACCAAGGATAGGAAGAAGGGCAAATAGCAAACCTACAGTACAGTCCTGGAAAACAGAGGTATCTCTCAGACTTCCAGAGATATAGAATTGATGTAAAAGCACTATCAATATCTGACAGTATTATGTTCGTTTGAGTGGAAATGAAGAGGTTATTGAGCATTTAGGCTGCAACTTTCAACTGCATAGGTATCAAAGAGACTCTCAAGCAGGCACAAACCTGCAGAACGAGGGTTCCAACTGTGACCTGCCCATATAATGTATTGATACTATTCTTCTCCATCAAGAATTTCAAAACCTACAGCAACAGACTGATATCAGCTTGCATAAAGCCATCAACAAAATAAAAAAAGACATGAGAGTTCTGTTATATAAGAGACGAATTATGACATTCTCCAGATTTTCAAAGGTGAAAATGAACACCAATCAACCACACCCACATATGTAAAAGGCAAAGCTTCCTTTTTAAAACACAAGTACTACATTCATCATTTGTTCTAACATCTAAGCATGTAAAGAAATAATTATGATGAGATTCATGGAGCGTGATCAAAATTACTCATCAAAAACCAGATAAAGGACAAACCACGGCTGTTGAAGACATTGAGAGGAATACACCAACAAAGACACCTTCAGATGCTTCCCCACCACATAACTGCAAAGATATTACATTTAAATATTGATAAATAGAACAAAATTAAAGGAACGGACCATAAAGGAAATCGTAGAGGTCAGGCGAAAGCCATCCTCTGAAAGATTGAGGTAAGCACCAAAGATATGGAAGGACAAGGTGAACAATAATTTAGAGAATCTTAAGCTGCAGTTGCCATACACTTCCTAGTATTAGTTTGAGCTGAAATCTTGAGCATCCTTCCCCAAAAACAACCTTGAGTATCATTTTACATCTAAAGTAAAATGATCAAATTCAATTCTTTAACAAACACCAACCATCAACAAATTTTCTTAAAAAAAATTCCAGGATTTTTTCAGAGTAAAAATTTCTGTCACCATATCCTTAACAGATACCAATCCTTGCCATCAGCTATTTCCCCAGAAACTTCTCTCAAAAAACAAAATTCCCAATTAAGCATTGTAGGCCAAACTCAGCCCCAATTGCTCCTTGTAAATATTTCTTTAACGATTAATTAATCAATCAAATTATCCAGCTTACATCAGTACTTTTACAACAATAAGGTGATTGAAAAAGTCAACAATATCTAAGGATACCAGCTTCGATCAAAAACTTTGCATAACACCATAGTGATTCACAAAAGAGCGAAAATCTAGAAATGGGAGAATAGAGAGGATACCAAGGCTGTTATCCCACACAAACACATAAACAGAAGTATTTGAAGCAATCCACCGAAGAAAGCAACTCCTCGCACAACACGAATCTGCATTATCAGTAATATTTATTTAGTTTATTTCTTTCAAGTTATCATTTTCTTTATTTTTTTTGGCATTGCACAATGGGATGACAAAGCGTGTAAATTTAGGTAAAACAAGACCAACCTTCACTACAGAGAATTCCAATCCCAGTGCAAAAAGAAGAAAAATAACTCCAAATTGTGCCACTGTTTCAACCTTCAGGGACAGTTGGGTATAAATATTATCGTTGAGACATGGCAATTTCACTAGACAGAACTCAAAGTCTCACAGAAGTAAGATAACAGCAAAGAAGCAATATAGGATGCTCAAACATAAGGGCGAAGCACAAAAGCAACGTACTTGAACCATTTCACTGACAATACTAAAACCTCCAGGTCCTATAAGGGATCCTGCTAGTAAGTATCCAGTTATAACCTGCAAGGTTAAAATCAAATATCATTACAGAAATTCAAAGATCAACTTTCAAGCATCAGCAACACTCAAGGAACAACCAGAACAAGGAAAATCGCCGAATAGAAAATTGCCAAAATCAGCAAAAATAGTAGAAAACCTTCTGTAAAACTTACAGGTTGTCCAGCACACGCAAAGGCAATTCCACCACAGGTTGCCGAAACAATTACAACAACTAGATCGGATATGAACCTGTAAAACATTAAACCAAATGTTCTCTTGCTTATAAAACATTTAACAATGACACCTAAAAATTTAAGAGGTCTGACCTTAGGTCCAACTGTAAGATGGGAAATTTTGACTTGCGATTGGACATAATGAAGACATTGTCCTGTACATAATTTTCAAAAATTAGAATCAACTACTTAAGACATTTTTAGAAGGGGGAACTTGCAGTCACTGTGAAAATACTTCTATTGCATCACAAGAGTAACATAACTAGAACAAATATTGGAATTTCTACAGAAACCAATAGTGGCTGCAGTAATAAGTACCTTGCTATCTATCAAGGTTGGAGTTTCTTCAGGTCCATTCTCATTATCAAGATTAAAAACATCATGGAACTGAAATGACCTAATATAAAGTCAGCAAAAGCATCAACCAAAATCCAATTTTGACTTTATCTCTTTTAATTATAATCTCAGAAATCAATAATAGATGGTCAAAGTAACAGGACACAGCAGACTGTTCAATTTGGAGGATACAGGTTCAGGAAGCATACTTTTCATCTTTTGTTTCATTCTTCTTGGGCTTAACCCTGGCAACAGTTTCCAGCACTGCCTGAGAATTTCAAGAGTTTCAATAGAGAGTAGAGAAACTCAATTGCTTGATCATTGAAGAAATGCAATTGATTGAAGTCGTTTCTAGAAAAAACTCAATTATTTATAGGACTGAAACACCATTCCAGTCATCGTTTTGCCAAAACTTCAGAAGAACATAAGCAACTCAATGCTCTATAAAATAACGTCTATATTGTAAAGTTATGAATTTAATTTAGTTTACTTTACTTAATCGAACAGCCAATATTTCAGTTATTTCAACTACATTAAATGATCTTATAAAACCACATTATCATCCAAAATCTGTCAAGCAAAAGCACTGAATGATCAACTCTTCCACTCAAATCTCAAGTCCTGTCCTGATGTTTCCCAACAGTTCATATGCATTACATTAACTGACCCCAGTATGTGATATAAAGCATAATCTACAATGTGTTAACACGCTCATGCTGACCAAACATCAGTAATTTGACAGCTAGACAATGGAATTAACAGATGCTGACATCAATTGACCCTTCAGTTGCAGTAGAAATACTTATGAAATATAATTGTAATCTTCTGTTCTGATAAGTCAAATGTATTAACACTAGTGCATTTTGTTTTTATTTTCCTAAAAGATTGTGGGCATGTATTGGAACATCATTCAAAGTACACAACACAGCATCAGAAAGGGCTTTATACCAATACATTATTTGATTTGTTACAATTCAAAAAAAAAATAGGCTTTGGCCATGGGTTTTCATATATCTCCACGACCTATGACCTAATTTCAAGATGTGAGAAATATAGTGCTCACACAAATTTAGTTCAAGAGAGCACTTCAAAATCTTTAAAGCAATTACGCTTTCCAAATAGCTAATGTATGTCTACAGATATAGATCTATAACATGTTCTGATGTACAAAGAAGTTATAAGGCGAGAAACAGACCTGCTGTTCGTTAACACTGTTGTTGAAGCTTCCATGATCTTTGACTGCAAATGTAAAAGTAGATATTGCAATCACAAACTCAAGTTATATCTTCCTTCCCAACTAGAAATGCATACTCCTCCTAGGTTACTAAGTTTATCACCTCCAACGGTTTAAAGCACATCAATCAACTTTTTGTTGGCCTCATTTCATGAATTACCAACTTCACATAGTAATACACTGTCCCGAATCACCAGACAAACCACAATTTCAACAGTCTGCCAGAGATAAATCTCTCGCCATGTCTTCATCTTTTGCATAATATCATGAACATTTCCTAGAGCTTATTAACGTACACCCAAAAGCTATAGATATTCAATGCAAGTTTGGTAAATTGATGTTCGGTAATGGAAACCTAAATACCATGAACCTTAAGGCCTCAAAGTACTTCTAGCCGGCATGTCTTTTAACATGAATTTATTGCAAAAAAGATATAAACAATTACTGAATCTTTGAACATTTTCCGAAAAAACTTAAATGCATTCAGATAAACAAGCCAGAAATGGGAAAAATTCCATCATTACTTCGTGCAACACAAATAATCACCTAAAATATACAGCACAGACACAAACACAAAATTGAGGGAAACGCATAATGGCATAAAAAGTTAGCATTAATGGACAATGTGCAACAAGGCAAAGCACAGAGTACTACAATCATTATAGATCTACGCTAACCGTCTGCGAGTTCATCAGTCTCGTTGAACTCTTTCTCCAATGCGTGATCAATCATATCGGCAAGAGTATTTTCCTTTCGCGAGGATGTATCGTTTGAGGCCGTAGCATTGACGCCGCCATTTTCAGACATCGAGTCGCCGGCGATGATTGGCGACAAAATGACATGGAAGAGAATGACGAGAGCAAAAAATGTTCGCATCTTCTCTATTTACTCCCTTCAAAGTGTTACGGGAAGAGGAGAGGGGGAAAATAGAGCCGTAGATAAATGACCCCCGCGCAAGTTAGCAGAGACGGCGGAGGCGGAGGTGGTGGCGGTAGCAGTGGCGGTGGAGTGAATTACATAAAGGAGTTTCTCAACTTTACTCATCCCAGATACTCGGCGCTTGAGATCTGCGAAAGAGTTTAAGCGAGTAGGTGGGGGCCACGCGGGCCACGGAGTGTGTGAGAGACGCGCCGTCTTGTGCGGTGGCTGCTCCAGGTGGCTTGCTGCCTCGTTAAGTCTCTCAACTTGTGTGTGTTGTGTAGTACTCCAAGTTGTAATTGTTACCCTCTTTTCTTCCCCTAATTAATTTTGGGACACACTTGGGTCAGCCGGAGGCACCGTGCGGCCGGGCTAAAACAATGATACTTTTATTCATATAGATTAGCATTTTTCTGTATAAAGATTGACACTTTTAAAAATTGTCATTTTATTCGTAAAATAATTATGTTAAAGATTGACACTTTTATTCATATAGATTGACATTTTTCTGTATAAAGATTGGCACTTTGGGCACGGCCGCACGGTGCCTCCGGCTAACATAAGTTTTTGTCATTAATTTTAGTCTTAGGTTTTGACCTAGTATATATTTGATATCAATATTTACAATGCTATCACGTCAACTTTTAATACTTATTTATTTTTAATATCTACTACCTTCAGTAAGAAATTCAATAACTTTTAAAAGTCCGGGTGTTACTCTCTACACACAACTATATATATTAGTTAATCTACGGAAATAATTTTAATGTTATAGTAACTATTAAGCAAAGTAAGTACTTCCTTTGTTTCAAGATTGTTGACACGTTTCTTTTCCTTTTTTATTTGGCACACATTTCCACGCTTCTCGATAATGGATTTTAAAATAATTTTTTGAAGTATTTTTTTATTTACGGGATACTACGACACACGTAGTATCTCGTAAAAGAAAAGATACTTCAAAAATTTATTTTAAAATCCATCATCGAGAAGCGTATAAATGTGTGCCAAAAAGAAAGGAAAATAAACGAATCAACAATCTTGAAACAGAGGAAGTATAACATAATATAGTTATTTATTTTAATGATAATATATATAGCAACAATTTATTTAGAAAAATATTACCATTGAATTATATTAGTAAAAATAAATTACTAAAGAACAACATTTTCCCCGCTTTGTTTTACATGTTTTAAATATCAAGTCGTTTGTTGTTCACAATAACAGAAAAATAGGTTAGTGAGGTTTAACATTCACTTATCCATTCGAATTTTTAATGTCATAGCACTAGTGTAATAAATAATTAAGTCGTTCATTGATTCGATGTAATTAAAAAAAATATGTATAGGTGGGTACCATTTCTCAAGTGGCTGTACACGTTTTGAATGTAAGATGGCCAATTGTTTGAGTCACTGCTATGGGAGACTGAAAAAAAATTATAAGTTCAATTGATTATGATTTCAACAATTCTTAACTGATATAAGTAGACGATATTAACCTTTTTTTTTTTTTCAAAAACTAATGTTAATACTACCTCCATCTCATTATACTTGGTCACTTTAATTTGATTGACATTTCGCGCACGCATTTCCACCGAAACCTAGTACGGGTTTTAAAATACAATTTTAAAGTATCGTTTTTTTTACGGGATACTATGACACTCATAGTATCCCGTAAAAAAAACGATACTTCAAAATTATATTTTAAAACCCGTACTAGGTTTCGGTGGAAATGCGTGCGCGAAATGTCAATCAAATGAAAATGACCAAGTATAGTGGGATGGAGGTAGTATCATATATATGATGTATTATGATGATGTATTACATTAATTTAGTTTGCCAAAAAAATTCATGTATCTGACTAAATTATCTACCAAAGAAAGAAAAATGGTATCTATGACTAGCAACTAGCAAGGCTATTCTTCACAATGGAAGACCTAATGGATTTTCCCAATTCATGTTTGGATTTAAGTAATCAACTTGGCTAGAATGAATTAAAGTAGGAAAAAGGAAAACTTAACATGGGATCAAATACTATAAGTTTAGATTTTTGACCAATTCATGAATTCCCATATTTTATACAAGTATAAGCCCAAAGCAACTAACAAAAACATTTTACACAAGAAAGAGAAACTACAGAGCAGAGAGTTTTGACAGTATTGATTTAGTAACCAGGGTGTCAGAGTTCTCAACAGCTGCAGTTAACATAAGCTTGTGTGGCCTCAACAATGGAGTACATTTGTTGACTAGGCACAACACGAAATTCGTGAACTTCAAAGATTTTGAATACCTTTTACTATACTTGCAAACCTGGTTAACAAGTTGATCAACCGAGTCTTGCATCAAATGAACATTATGATCCAATACGTTACGCCATAAGCTAAATAACGACTCCGTCCACACCAACTCCTCGCTAATTAAAGATCGATGAGAGGGAGGGCAGATAAATCTCCTTGCATCTTCATCTTTGGTAAGAACCTTTCGACAAAATGCAGAGACATGAACTGGATGAAGGGATTCTCTGACTATTCTAGTGATCACATCACATATAGGGTTGTTTATACCGTCACTTCGAAGAATTAATGGAAGCAAAAGGGAATATTCAGCCGCCCTTTGATGAGATCTACAGTATTCTATTGCTGCATTGACCAGTACACGAGAAGGGGACTCCTTTAGGACGAGAAACCTAGGGAGGACTATCGAGGACAAAATATGAGTCGGCCAATCGCTTTCACATCCTTCGATTTTATCAGATAAATGAGGTATTAAAGCAGCTGCAGTTTCATCATCTGCATTCCACGGCTCGATCATATCCAAAATCCCCAAACGGTTACTTCTACTCTCGAAACAAAGTTCTTGAATTTCCTTGGCCAATTCCATAGCTCTCAGACTACTATCTATATCAAGAAGTTTGGTTTTCAAAGATTTTGCCTCTTCCTCAACTTCTATACCTATAGGGCCATCGCCCTTCGACTCGTCCTCACCAATCTCGAGCATCACTTCATCAACATGTTGCTGCCTACTCTCCTCAGCTTCGATCAGCAAATCATCCTCATCACCTCCGCTACAAGTAAAAGGCATTTCATCGCTTAGTTCATCAGTCGAAATCGGGAGCCAAGGAAACATCAATTCACTATCTCTAGCAGCATTCTTAAGCCAATCTGGCATCGAATAGAACTCATCCTCTGCACTTTCCTCTTCAGAGTCCAAATTCAAATGAGAAAGCCATTGATAATTAGAGACAGATACCAAGTCAAGCAGGTGCTGAGCAGCTTTTTTTACCCAAAAATCAATACCTTTGCCCTCACTCAGCAAGATTCTAGCAAGCCTACACAGCTCACTCCTGCAAAACCTCGGATGTTCATATGCAAGAAACGATAAGATTCGAGCCTGGACTACACTAGGCAGCGTCTGAATCCACATAATCCTGATAATATAATTAAATAAGCAAGGACTTTAAGCAGAAAATAAGATAAAAATTAAAGCTTGGAAACACAAATAGAGAGCATTTTCACAGAGATTTACCTTTTCTGTGGAGGGGAAGAATGGTGAATAGAGGCGGTGGCGTCTGAAGGTCTCATAAGCAGGGAAAGGAAAGATGTGGTGGAAATGGGAGGGGAAGTTGATGGAGTGTTGAACATTTCTTGCAACCATTGTGAAGCTTCGCTTTCAGGGCATGCCGAATTCAAGAAAATATCAAACAGTGGAATCCATGATTCCATTTTACATGGGTTTTCAGTTTATCAATTGATTCCCACCGGAAGCATTGAAACGCGATTGAAATAGCTATCAAATTAGGGTTCGAATTAAGGGATTACCGCCCGGAGGAAAGAGAATAGTAATAAGTTTGATTTTCGGTGTATTCTAAAAAATAAGATGTTTTCAAAAAAATAATAATAAAAAAAAAGATTAAAAAGTTTAATTTTTTAATGTAATGGTAGTAATAAAATTATGAGGCAAATTTTTAAATGTCCATAATAGTTAACAAATGTTAAATAAGTACCTAAGAAGATAAAAAATACAAATTATGTCAATTATTGACTTTTTGGACCAAAATACCCTTAATGAGTTGACTTTGATTGATTTTTTGATCTTTTTATTTCCTTTTTTTGAAGTTTTTTTACGGTTTTTTTACGTTTTTTTTTTCATTTTTTTTTTTTCAAATTTTACGTTTTTTTAATTTCTGACATTTTTAGAAATTGGACTAATGGGACTATTGGCACCAAATAGTCTCATTAGGCTTAACTGCAACTCCTCAATCAATACATATAATATGACTAATGAGACTATTGGTACCAAATAGTCTCATTAGGCCCAAATGCAATTACTCAATCCAGTACATATAATAAGACTAATGGGACTATTGACACCAAATAGTTTAATAGTCTCATTAGGCCCAACTGCAACTCCTCAATCCAGTACATATAATAGGACTAATGAGACTATTGACACCGAATAGTCTTATTCCAGAGGCAAAAACCCTAAATCAAATAGGACCAATGGGACTATTGGCACCAAATAGTCTCATTAGTCTCAACTTCAACAATTCATTTGTCCATAAAATCAACATTCTAAGCATGATTTTTTTTTTTTTTTTTAAATTTTCTGAACAAGAAGAACAGCCCTAAACCAACTGTAGCAAACAATTCAAAGGCAAAACCTTAAATCAGAAATAAGACTAATGGCACTATTGTCACCGAATAGTCCCATTAGTACCGACTTCCACAACAACAAACAAAATTCCAAAATGCATCTCAATTCATATCCAAATTTTTTATGATTATGAGTTTAGAATTTGACTACAACAAATGCATCACATACTTCAAAACAACTGTAGCAACCCATATAGATGCAAAAGCCCTAAATCAGAAATAGGACTGATGTGACTATTGTCACTAAATAGTCTCATTAGTCCCAACTGCAAAATTAGAGATCTAGCAAAATGATGTTGATCAAGAGAAAACTGGTGCGGAGGAAGAGAGTTGGAGCGATGCTGACTGATGTTCGACGTTCGGAGGAAAGGGAAGACATCAAATCTGGAGCAATTGATGAGGACATGAGCGGATCTAGAGCGGCGTCGGAGGAGGATGAGTTGGCGGAGGCTTCGTCGATCTCGCCGTCAAGCATACGGATCTGGAGCGGCGCCGGAACAGCAGCAGAGAAGGGCATCGCTTCAATCTTGCCGCACTCGGCTGTGGCGCCAAATCTGGAAGGAGGCACGGCCTCGACGAAGCAGCATCCGGCGTCGGAGACGAAGAGGAAGTCGGCTTCAGCAGCGCGCGGCCAGAGGTAGCTCGAGCGCCGAGATGACGGCACGCAGCTGCGTCGGGCTGATAAGCTCCTAGATCCGCGGCCGGCAGCTGGTGGCCGGAGGTTTGACGGCGGCGAAATGAGGGGAGAGAGTGGAGGAATCGTCGGCGTTTTTGGGAGAGGAACCGAGAAGTGAAATCTGTGAAATGAGGTCCCCCGCTTCTTTTTCTTCAATTTCAAATTAGGGGTATTTTGGGAAGGGAAAAGTAGCAAATAAGCCCTTAGGGTACAAGCCCCTAAGGCGAATATCACCCTAACGTAACGTTCGGGCCGTATCCCACCCCAACGTACATTAAGTAGAGCAAATCCCCCCTTCCGTCAAACTCTTCTCTAACGCCGTTTGTCACTATTAATTTTATTTTTTTTATTTTTTTGGTGGGACCCACTTCTGGCCTTCCTCTCTTCCCTTCTATCGCACTCCGGCTGAGACTCGTGACTCGGCGCCAGTTACGGCGACTCGGAGTCGGAGTCGGGAGCGGAGTCGTTGTGGTGGGGGTGAAAGTAGAGGTGCTCCCGTTCGTTTTCCTCGCGGCGGAGCTTGATCTCGGAGACGTGGGGATCGAAGGCCGGGGGAGGGTGTGGTGGTGGTGGGAATCATCGGGCGGATGGAAAAAGAAAATTGGGAGTGGACCTTGAGGCGGCGGCCGCGGCCGCTGTGGCCGTGGTGCTTGGATTTGTGGGAGGAGCGGAAGACGAGGAGGAGGGCTATGACCACCGTGATGTAGAGGATCAGATGCTTTATGCTAATCAACTCCTTCTCCAGTTCAGAATGCGTGCGGCCATGCGCAGTTGGTTGGTTTCTCTCTCTAGCTAGAGCCTAGAGAGAGGCTGTGGGTGGCGGAGGAGAGAGAGAGAGAGAGGAGGGAATTGAAGAATGATTGCAGTGCAAGAAAACAAAAGGGATGAAGAAGCTAAAGGTTGGTGCTCAAATCTGAATATAAATTTCGAATTTGGCTATCTTCATTCTTGAATTTGCCGGAGTGGGAGAGAAGGAAAGAGAGAAAGGACGGAAGTGGGTCCCACCCAAAACATTAAAAAAATTAATAGGGACAAACGGTGTTAGAGAAGAGTTTGACAGAAGGGGGGATTTGCTCTATTTAATGCACGTTAGGGTGGGATACGGCCCGAACGTTACGTTGGGGTGATATTCGTCTTAGGGGCTTGCACCCTAGGGGTTTATTTGCTACTTTTCCTTTTTGGGAATGAAATGTAACATAAGGCCTTAAATTTACATTATTTGACATTTTTAACTTGTTGGACATTATTTGACATTGCTTAACTTTTATGGACATTTGTATGTATTATCACTAAAATTATACTGTATAAAATTTTTTATACTCTTTCGGTCTCCCATTTTTTTTACACACTAGTTCTGTCCACCCGACTTCGCTTGGGTAGCGGTTGTTTTATTAAATTTTTTAATCAATTTATTTGTAAATATATTTATATTTTATTTATTTATTAGGTTATAATTTTGGAGTTGTTATAGATATGATAAATTATATTAGTAAAAGGTGATTTTGATGATCCAATTGTTTGGTGATCTTGTCGTATCATATATGCCACAATTTTGAAGACAGAACAATACGATCATCCATCGTTACAAAATATCCATATTGATCTCTTATAATTATCAAAAAAGTTAGAGTTGATCGAATATTTTAATGATGTTTACCATTATTAGTTGAAGCATATCACAAAAAGGTTTATTATGAATTCATATTTAACATGAATATATATATACTCCCTCCATTTCGTTTAAATTGGCTCATTTCTTTTTTGCCTTTTTTGGCACGCTTTTCCACGCTTCAAAACGATGGGTTTTAAAATGGATTTTTGAAGAATTCTTTCTTTTACGGGATACTACGACTATCGTAGTATCCCGTAAAAGAAAGAATTCTTCAAAAATCCATTTTAAAACCCATCGTTTTGAAGCGTGGAAAAGCGTGCCAAAAAAGGCAAAAAGAAATGAGCCAATTTAAACGAAATGGAGGGAGTATTATATATAATGGTAAACATCATTAAAATATATATATATATATATATATATACTTCTTCCGCCCCCAAATGTGTGCATATTCCATTTTTTTGAAGTGAACCTCCTACAATCATATTATTTATGCAATTACTTCATGAACCACCATCTAATACCTTTAAGGGCTCGTTTGGTAGCAATACCGAGAAAAGGGCGGATAAGAAAATGTGTGATAAGTTGAGATAAAAAAGTATGATAAGTTGGGATAAGAAATATATTGTGTGTTTAGTACAAACATAGATAAGTTGGGATAAGAAATATAAAAAATTGATAATTAAAATTGAAAATAAAAATTGATAATTAAAATAAAAAATAAAAAATTGATAATTAAAATAAAAATAAAAAATTGATAATTAAAATTGAAAACAAAAAATTGATAATTAAAATAAAAAAATAAAAAATTGATAATTAAAATTGAAAATAAAAAATTTGATAATTAAAATTGAAAATATATTTTTTAATTAAAATTGATAATTAAAATTGAAAATAAAAAAATTGATAATTAAAATTGAAAATAAAATTGATAATTAAAATAAAAAATAAAAAATTGATAATTAAAATTGATAATTAAAATTGAAAATAAAAATTGATAATTAAAATTGAAAATAAAAAACTTATCACAACTTATCCGGGGGTAGAGGCGGTATAGTATATGCCAATGTAACAGTGAATTTAGTCCGGGCCCAAGTATTTTCGCGGGCCGATGGCATTATTTTTCTCGGATACCAAACACTGGAAAAACCGAGATAAATTTTCTTATCTAGGTTTTTTCTGAATTATACTGGCTACCAAACGGGCCTTAAATGTAATACTCAATCTCCATTCATAATAAAGAACATAATATACTACTATTTCTTTTTAAAATTAGTGTTGATCAAAGTAATGTACACTTTTTGAAAACAACATAATATTTAACAATTATTTTAAACTTTTAAAAGCGGGGTAACACTTTTTTCAAAAAAAAATGTCTCACAATATATAAAAAATTACAATTAGTTTTTCAGAAAAAAAAAATCTTACCCAAAAATTAGAGTGCATTTAAGCAGAACATAATATATGGATCATTTAAACATGCAGTACATATTACGTCTTGTATCTCACAAGTCAATGTATCTATATAATTCTATTTCTTACAAATTATTCTTCATAAAAATATGCTTCATATCAATACTCTATGTTTCAACGTTATATAATATTTGTTAATAGGTGTGCAAATATTTGCACTATATTCAAAGATATATGTGAATGTAAAGTGTTTCCATTTCATGAGATTTATAATATTAATTCAATATTAACTATATTGTCAATTTTTAATTAAAAAAAACATATTCTCATTATTTAAATTAAAACTGTATGCATAATCTTTGATATTTCACGTGCACATACAATAGAGTATATTGTATACAAATTTTTGTTAATGTGTGGTTCAGTATTAATTTAGTACTGTAGTAATTTATTATATTTTATATTAATTTATAGACACATGATTGACTATAATTAGACATTTTTGGGAGGGAAAATATAAGAGGAGTGTTGATGAAAACAACTCCATTTTCTTATCATAAGATAATCTTGTGACACACATCTTAATATGTCGAAAAAGTAAATATTAAAATTTGGGTTGGGTCATTTAAATTTAGAGTCGATCAGAATTTGGGTCGAGTCGGGCTGGCCAAAATGACAAAGGCCTGTTGGGTTCGGCCTGACCATCAGATAATTTTAAACTGAAAGAGCATTTTCGGGCCAAGTTGGACTTTGCAAATTTAGGCCCTGACATATATTTGGGCCGGGCCGGGCCAACTATCATTTAGCCAAAAGCATGTTGGGTTTGGGCTAGCCCCACTCGAGTTTGACAACTCTAGCTAAATATATAATCCATGTTGAATACTAATAACTAGATGAGGATTGAGGATGGGGCAACCCTTAAATTAGTCACTTTGATATAGCAAATTCAAATACTAATCACTTATATAAAAAACACAAAAATTAGTCACTCTTACCAAATTACCCACGAATACATGAATACTCATGTATTTGTAAAAATTAACCTTGAATACATGAATACACGACTCGTATATTCGTGAAAATTAACATTGAATACACGAATACATGAATACACGACTCATGTATTCGTGAAAATTAACCTTGAATACACGAATACATGAATGCACGACTCATGTATTCGTGTATTCGTAAAAAAATGGCTATTATTTGTGTTTTTTATATGAGTGACTAGTATTTGAGTTTGTTATATCAAAATGACTACTTTTAGGGATTAATCCATTGTGAGGAAATGCTCCACTATAACCATTGACATATATAATGTGTCCATAATTTATATGATCACGATATATTTATAAGAAAATTATTATATATTATATGTATATATATATATTAAAAATGAATTAATAAAAAAAAATTAAACTCTAAATAAAAAATTATCGACTTTATGAGGTTTTAATGTGACCATTGGACGGTAAAATGTTCTCAATAATTAGATATATAAAAGGGTAATTTACAATATAGTAATTGACAAATTTTTCAATTTTTCACAATTGTGTTCCAATCCATATAAAATAGCAATTAAATGTCGAACAACATTTTTACGATGTGATTTGGACCCTAATATTTGAACGATTAAAACAAATATGATAAACCAAAAACTGAATTGAATATTAAATTAAAGAAAATAAAAATGACAACATATTTATCTTTGTATCAATTTTTGGCTTGCTCACGACTGTTTTTCGTAATCTACAATTAAGATTTATAATACAATTGTAAAAATATTGATAATTTGAACATTTAATTACTATCAATATACATTATACGTTCGTTGCAGATTCAGAGCACCACGTTAATTCATATGCTTACGTGGCATCACTTACGGCCTTCATTCATATTTATCTAAATTTATATATTTATACATATTAATTATTATTTATACATATTAATATTAATTATTTTTGCACCTCAAATTTAAAAATTTAATTATGATGATTGGAGGATTCGAACCCATGATCTCCCATATTATAGGCTATGTCTTATATTACTACACCACATCACGAATTAATGTTATTTGAGGATTACAATATACATCCATTATTCAATCAGTTATGAATTATTATCAACTACATTATGCTCATTTATAAAATTATAAATATACTTTTTGAGTATAAATATATATAATATGAATATGCATATTTTTGTTATTGATTTTAGCATGTGTTTCTTAAATTTTTGTGAACCTATACTATATAAATTATGAATTTTTTTATTGAATTTCAAGGTGGCCCGCCAAGAAGTTTTTGAATTCTCTTAGTATGTATCGATAACTATGTACGTTTGATAATTTTTTTAACAAAAATATATTTTTAATTTTGACATTCTTTTAGCATGTATCAATAGCTATAATTGTCAAATTTTTGTAACAAAATTATATTTTTAATTTAATAGAATTGACAATATATTTGATACAAAATCGATTTTGAGGTGGCCCGTCAGCCAATAAGTTTTTGAAATTCCTTTAATTAATATGTATCGATGCATATAATTGTCAAACTTTTATAATATTTTTAATTTAAGACACTTGACAATATATTAGACACAAAAATGAGCATCATTTCAACGATTTTCAGGACATCTCAATCGGGTTCGGGCTGTTTTTAATTCGAGTTGATCAGATTAAACTGTTTTTGAGTTGAAAACATTTTGGCACTAACACTATTTAGATTTTGAGGTGGCCCGTTGGCCAAGAAGATTTTGAAATTCTTTTAGTATGTATCGATAAGACGATAACTATGATTGTCCAATTTTTGTAACAAAAAATATATATTTTATTTTTAGACATAAAATCGATTTTGATGTGGCCAAATAATTATGAAAGGAGGACAGATGAGATGTCACGTAAGGTCATCCATGCACATATGAAAATAATATGACTGAATAATACAAATTATGGTACATGTGTAATTTTTAGTATGATTATTTTTTCTAAAGCACAATTTTTAGGGGTGAACATTCGATAATATTTTGACCCTAATCCTACTTCAATTTTCAAGTGGTTCGTTAGCAAAAGAGTTCGGAATCGGATTTTAACCAGCCTAGAACCGTCAATTTTTTAGTCCGGACCGAGACTAGCAACAGTACTAGCGGGCCGGGCTCAGTTCAAGTGAACCGGCAGGCCTAGGCCCATGGACAGGTCTAAGCTAAGCTAACTTTTATGACATATATTTTCTTCATTCATCTGTTTTTTTTTTTTAATTTTTTATTAATACATATGAATTGAGTACAACTACTCGATAAATATTACACTCTTGGTTTTATTTTCATTAAATTATTCCTAATAGTTCTCTCTTTTACTTATTTTTTCATTTGACAACAGATGACCCGGGATACTAACAAATACAACTACCCGATAAATAATAGTAGTATATATATTGATTTATTTATTTTATATAATTCAATGCGTGTAATATTAATTAATTTTAATAAATTATCGCAACCAACGATTCGAGGTGGCTTAATGTGTTATGTTGCGAATCACATATAAGATCAGACAACTCATTCGATTTTTAGGTTATCCTTGTTGGATTTAGGTTGATCAGGCTAAATTATTTTTGAGTAAAAATATTTTGGCTCTAACACTACTTTGATTTTGAGGTGGTCTGTTGGCCAAGAAATTTTTCAAGTTCTTAGAATATGTATCCATAACTATGATTATCAAATTTTTGTAACGAAAAATATTAGACACAAAATGAGCATCTTTTTGAAACGTTTGGTTAGTCAGGCAAAACCTTCGAAGTATTTTCGATTCGGGTTGGTTAGGTTAAATTATTTTTTAGTTAAAATATTTTGTATTATAATAATAATAATACTTTACTTATAAAATATATTACTCCGTACAAAGTACAAACTAATACTTGTCGAATTTCGACAGGATACAAACTAGTTTTATATAAACCGGGAACACAATTATTAAAAACTAAATAATTTAGCCGAAAGTGAAAACAATGATTTGTCCATCATGAGGTTTTAACGGTTTACGTCGATGAGAGAGAGTTACTATAAAACATAGTCTAACTGTAAATATTCTGTTACCAGAGACTCCATTTCCATTTCCATTTTCATTTCCATTTCCATTTCCTTTTCCACTTCCCAAAGCATATCCTTCTCCCACAGCAAAGAAATCATATATGGCGGTGAGCAACAACATCACGGCAATCCTCAACTTCGTGGCGATGATGTGCTCCGTCCCCATCATCGCCGCCGGCGTCTGGCTGGCGTCCAAGGCGGAGAACGCCTGCGTGCAGTGGCTCCGTTGGCCGCTCGTCTTCCTCGGCGTCACCTTCTTCCTCGTCTCCGCCGCCGGGTTCGTCGGCGCCTACTGGAAGAAGGAAGGCCTCCTCGCCATCTACCTCGTCTCTATGTTCGGCCTCATCGTGCTGCTGCTCGCGGTCCTCGTACTCGCCTTCGTCGTCACGCGCCCCGACGGCGCGTACTCCGTCGGCGCCGGAGTAGGGTTCAGGGAGTACAGGCTGGAGGGGTTCTCGCCGTGGCTGAGGAATCATATTACTGGGAACGAGAATTGGGGGAAGATAAGGGCGTGTTTGGCTGATTCCCAGATTTGTCCTAAGCTCACTACTAAATTTGTTTCTGCTGCCGATTTCTTCGCTGCTCATCTTTCGCCTCTTCAGGTTAATTAATTACTCCATTTCATTCTTCTTCTTCTTCTTCTTCATACATCATTTTACTTGTTTTATTTATTTTATTGTATTTTCGGCGTTAAATTCACGTGAAAACCAATATTAATTCCAACTTTGACGTTGACAATCATGTACCAGCATTTTTTTTTAATATATTAGTATAATTTAGTATAATTTTACAATCAATTACGAAAATTCATTAATCCAATTAAGATTTATAATCATTTATTTTTTTATCATTTAATTTCGATTTTATAAGTGAAAAATAAAATAAAATGCTAAAAAATCAATTGTGAACCTAATTGGATGAAAGTCATGAAACCAAATCATACTCCAAATTTTTTATGGAGTAATACATTGAAGTTAAAGAAAATGAAGAAACATTAATTTTGGATCATGATTAATAGTACACCAAATTAAAGTTGGGACTAATTGAGAAGAGGATTGATAGTTAGCACAAATTAAAGAAATAAGAGAGGTATTTCTCCTTTTTATATAAGTTGAACTTTGTATTCATTTAATTAATTAAATAATTCAGATTTTGTTCTTTACTTCTATTATTGGATCTGACTTGTGAGAGTGAAAATCTAAACATGTGAGAGAAGTTGGATTATTGGAGATCATGATAAGTTGACAACTGCAGAGTGTGGTGGTGTGGGCCTGCAAAATGGTTTTAATTTTGGCATTTTTATGTGTGTATAAAGGGAAATCAACCCTGCATTCAATTAAGTTTTTGACTTTCATTTCCACATACAATTAATTAAATACTCTAATATTTCAGCTTCAAATCTCAATATATACTTCAAATCTAAATTATCTAACTTTCTAATGTCATCAAAATAAATGGATTTGTATTATACACTCCCAATTCACACTTTTCAATTGTCCCCTTTCTTTATTCAAAAGAGTCTATTATAATAATAAAACGAGACCAGATAGTTGGGACGGTTAATACGTTTACCATTTCATAATTGGAGATCAATAGGGTAAGATTATATATTGATATAATATAATTATTTTAAATTTCTTTTCGAGTTTCAGGCAGGATGCTGCAAGCCTCCATTGACGTGTGGGTTCGAATACTCGAACCCGACTACGTGGGTGGGGCTGCCTAACTTGGCTGCAGGGGCCGACTGCGCCGTTTGGAGCAACGACCAGAGCCAGCTTTGCTATAATTGTAATTCTTGCAAGGCTGGTTTGCTGGGAAATTTGAGGGAAGAGTGGAGGAAAACTAACATACTTCTCATAATTACAGTTGTGGTTCTAATTTGGGTTTACCTTATCGCTTGCAGTGCATATAGGAATGCTCAAACCGAACAACTTTCCGAAGATACAAACAAGGCTGGGTTTGAGCTTCATCATAAATAAATAATTAAAACCTTACTTTATTATTAGTTATTATGAAACAAGGTTATATATTTTTAATGAACTGCTGTGTTGTTGCTTATATGAATCGAAGATGATCCTCTGCACGTAAAATTTTCTAGTTTGTTTTGTTTTATGCAATGGAAGAGAAAGTGGGGGGATAAAGTGAGTAGATGGAGATGTAAAGGTTCCATGCATGTTCTAATTTATCTGCAGTTTAGAAAGAAAAGAGTGGGAATCTGTTTGAACTCTTTATCTTATCCAACTTTTTTTTATTTTGTTATCAGAATCTTTGAGTTTTGGTCATTTCATTTGAATCATTTGCCTCCTTTTCCGCAACAGTGGGGAATGCTACGTGCCATGCCATGCACCGATTGATAACGTCACAATAATAGAAAAACTCTTAGACGTAACGTCCACTAATTTTGACTTTAAATATTCCTTAATTATGATGAATTGTCAATTTGGTGTATCAAATTAATTTTTATTTTTTTTCAGTTTCTCAATATTATGGTTTAGTATGATTTTATATTATTTGACTAAGGTTTACTAATAAAATAAGGGGAAATAACGGATATTATCACAAGAAAGCAGAAATGTGCCACTGCCTACCATAAGTACATCCACGATTAATGTGTAAATAATATACATAAAAAAAGCTATCATAAATATATACTTTAAAAACTAAACTTTACCGTCGAGGAAGCCTTGGTCTAGTGGCAAGGTGGAGGCTCCCAGAATCTCTCTTTAGCGAGAGGTCTCGGGTTCAATTCCCACCGCCCACATGTGGCGTGTGACCATGGATGAGATGAGTAACGAATAAGAGTTATAGGGTCGAACGGATGGAGGAGGCACGAAACAGGAGCGGCTCTACATGAGAATCGTTCAAACGGATGGGATGGATCCTATACATAAGAGTTACAGGGACAAAATCGTTCGAACGGATGGATGAGATGAGTAATGAATAATACATAAGAGTTACAGGGATACGATGGATCCTATACATAAGAGACATAATCGTTCGAACGAATGGGGGATGGATCCTATACATAAGAGTTACAGGGATAGAATCGTTCGAACGAATGGATGAGATGAGTAACGAATAATACATAAGAGTTACAGGGATAGAATCGTTCGAACGAATGGATGAGATGAGTAACGAATAATACATAAGAATTACAGGGACACTATGGATCCTATACATAAGAGTTACAAACACGAGAATCGAGAATCGTTCGAACGGATGGATGAGATTAGTAACGAATAAGAGTTACAGGGTCAAATAGATGGATGGGATGAGAACACGAGATACATAAGAGTTACAGGGACAAATCGTTCGAACAGATGGATAAGATGAGTAACGAATAATACATAAGAGTTACAGGGACATGATGGATCCTATACATAAGAGTTACAGACACGTGAATCGAGAACGGATGGATGAGATGAGTAACGAATAAGAGTTACAGGGTCGAATGGATGGGTGTGATGAGATTAGTGACGAAGGAGATTGAGAGGCACGAAATAGGAGCGGCTCTATACATACATAAGAGTTACAATGAGAGAATCGTTCGAACGGATGGATGTGATGAGATTAGTGACGAAGGAGATTGGGAGACACGAAATAGGAGCGGCTCTATACATACATAAGAGTTACAATGAGAGAATCGTTCGAACGGATGGATGAGATGAGTAATGAATAACAGTTACAGGGTCGAACGGATGGATGAGATGAGTAACGAAGGAGATTGGGAGGCACAAAACAGGAGCGGCAAGGATTCCCACCTATGTGTGGAGTAATTGCTTGAAACGAGCGGCAAGAAGTTTGGACTTCGACCACCCCGTTGTTACCCATTTGAAACAAGCGGCAAAAAGTTCGGACTTCGACCACCCCATATTATTACCCATCACATAAGAGTTACAGGGACACGAGAATCGTTCGAACGGATGAGTAACAAAGGAGATTGGGAGGCACAAAACAAGAAAAATGATGCCTTGGGAAAAGTTCAAACTTCGCCCTAGCTCTTTTCGAATACGCATCAAACTTCTTCTTGAGCTTGTGAATCTTCTCCGACACCTGTGTTTTTGAGACCTTATTACCGAGATCATCGTTGACGGAGTGATGGAATTCCGCCCACTTGTTCTTCTTCCCATTAGCCCAGAAAACGGCGAGTCTTTTGAGCAGCAGAATCACGCCGTCTTCACTAAATACCTTAGATGCAGAACCTTTTTTCTTCTTCGTCGCCGCTTGGGGTTTTTGGGATGGCGCAATAATGAACCTGGATCCCGATAGGGACGAGCATGCAGACCTATTTTCTACGGGTTTGGGTCCTACCCATTTGAGCGGCATGACCGATTTCGGCGGCATGAGAGGCGCGGCACCTTCTTCTGCTGCTCCGCATTGAGAGAGAAAGAGAGAGAGAGAGTGGAGTGGAGGTTAAGTTGAGCAGAGATACTGAAAATCTTATGAAAAACGGCAGTTTATATTTTACTCTTCCTACAATTAAGGGATTTGCCGTCATAAACCGTTCAATAGGAATTGAATATATTTACTACAGAGTATTATTTTCTCAGTCATTTACTCTATATATTATTATATATATTAAAAGCACATTTCAAAATCAAAAATAAAATAAAATTGGAAATCAATTTAATAATGGCAATTATGTTAATTTGAATGTCATAATTCTTGCAAAATTTAAATTGCGTTCCGTAAACGAGCGGAGAGAAGTTCAAACTTCATCCGAGCTCTTTTCGAATACTGATAAACACGGGTTTTCAATGTATTTTCTATTCTTTTGGATTGCAATGTTGGGTAGAATTTGTGGTTTTAAATGAGTTATTGATTCAATTCTATCTTTGTGATCCGGATAGCGTGTTTGATCTATTATATCCTAAAAGTAATTTTTCAAAGGGTTTTAAGCCTAGATAGGCTTGTGCATTAATGGAGGATCAAAGATCAAGAGAAGCCAAAGAAACCGTCAAGTTCCGGGCATGAGAAGCAGAGCATGGACCGTGCTCCATGTACCACCAAGAGCATGGACCGTGCATATGTATCGATGATGTTCTGAAAATTTCTGTACCTGAGCACGGACCGTGCGCTAAGAGACATATAAGAGCATGGACCGTGTGCTAAAGTCGAAGAAAATGTGATCGTCGAAGTAGCCACGCACGGACCGTGCGTTTGACGTCCGATGGAGCACGGACCGTGACGGAGAAGTCAAAGGCGGCCACCCTCACTAAATAGAGACGCACGGACCGTGCGTCAACGCATTCCTGGCGCACGGACCGTGTGTTAAATGTAGGCAACGACTTACTTTATGGTTTCTCTATAAAAGGCGTGGAAAAGTAGATATTGATCATCATTCATCCGCCCAAACACACACAACACACACTAGGGTTCTTGATAGAAGAGAAGAGGAAGAAAGGAGAAGAAGGGCTCAAGCTTTGGGTGCTTCATGGGGGAGACTTCGTCTCCACTTTGAGCGTATCTTTAGTTTATGTTCTTCATTTTGTACATATTTTGTTTATCTTTGTTATGAGTTGCTAAACTCATAGATTCTAGGGGTTGTATGAACTCTATAGTTTGGCTTGTTGATTTAAGTTGATTTTCTTCCTTCTCATGGTGTTTATGCATTTTATTGGTCTATTGATATGTGTGAATGATTGATCACCATTTATGCTTATGTGTTGATAAATCTAGATTCGAGAGAGCGTGGTTTATTGATATGGTAGAATGAATGCATAATATTGATTTGATGCTAGACCGAAAGGTTGGTAGATAAGTGAGGAGACGATTAATCTGAGGGTTTAGGGAGTTAGTTGATTATTCAGAGATTGAAAGGGTATGGATGTCAACTAATCTACATATTTAGCTATACCCGAGAGGGAGGTTAGATTGAGTCTAGCGATTACTCCTACATTCATGCGAATTCAAGTGGTTGATAATATCTTGTATCGATTACCCAAAACGTAGAAGGATTACATGCCCTAGGATCATTTATCTTTATTTAGTATTTTTGTTTATGTTTGTTTAGTTGTTAGAAAACCCTCACTCTCACTCTTTGATTCCGTCTAGATAACGTAGTTGTGTTTGTCGTAGTATTCATTTATTCAATTACATCGGTCTCTGTGGATACGATACTCTTGCTTGTCATTATCTACACTTACACCGTGCACTTGTGGTTTGTGGCGAAAGAAAATATTAGCGAACAAATACGCATCAAACTTCTTCTTGAGCTTGCGGATCTTCTCCGACACCTGTGTTTTTGAGAACTTATTACCGAGATCATCGTTGACGGAGTGATGGAATTCCGCCCACGTGTTCTTCTTCCCATTAGCCCAGAAAACGGTGAGTCTTTTGAGCAGCAGAATCACGTCCTCTTCACTAAATACCTTAGATGCAGAACATTTCTTCTTCTTTGTCGCCGCCTGGGGTTTTTGGGAGGGCACAATAACAAACCTGGATGCTGATGGGGACGAGCACGCAGACCCATTTTCTACGGGTTCGGGTCCTGCTCGTTTGAGCGGCATGACCAATTTCGGCGTCACGAGAGGCGCGGGGCCTTCTTCTGCTGCTCCGTGTTGAGAGAGAGAGAGAGAGAGTGGAGTGGAGGTTGAGTTGAGCAGAGATACTGAAAATCTTATAAAAAACGGCAGTTTATATTTTTCTCTTCCTATAATTAAGGGATTTGCCGTCATAAACCATTCAATAGGAATTGAATATATTTACTACATAGTATTATTTTCTCAATCATTTACTCTATATATTATTATATATATTAAAAGCACATTTCAAAATCAACAATCAATTGGAAATCAATTTAATAATGGCAATTATGTTAATTTCAATGTCATAATTCTTGCAAAATTTAAATTGCATTCCGTAAACGAGCGGAGAGAAGTTCAAACTTCGCCCGAGCTCTTTTCGAATACACATCAAACTTCTTCTTGAGCTTGCAAATCTTCTCCGACACCTATGTTTTCGAGAACTTATTACCGAGATCATCGTTGACGGAGTGATAGAATTCCGCCTACTTGTTCTTCTTCCCATTAGCCCAGAAAATGGCGAGTCTTTTGAGCAGCAGAATCACGTCGTCTTCACTAAATACCTTAGATGCAGAACCTTTCTTCTTCTTCGTTGCCGCTTGGGGTTTTTGGGAGGTCGCGATAATGAACCCGGATGCCGACGGGGACGAGCATGCAAACCCGTTTTCTACAGGTTCGGGTCCTGCCCGTTTGAGCGGCATGACCAATTTTGGCGGCACGAGAGGCGCATCGCCTTCTTCTACTGCTCCATGTTGAGAGAGAGAGAGAGAGAGAGAGAGAGAGAGAGAGAGAGAGAGAGAGAGTGTTGAGTGGAGGTTGAGTTGAGCAGAGATACTGAAAATCTTATGAAAAATGGCAGTTTATATTTTTCTCTTCCTACAATTAAGGGATTTGCCATCATAAACCGTTCAATAGGAATTGAATATATTTACTACAGAGTATTATTTTCTCAATCATTTACTCTATATATTATTATATATATTAAAAGCACATTTCAAAATCAACAATCAATTGGAAATCAATTTAATAATGGGGATTATGTTAATTTGAATGTCATAGTTCTTGCAGAATTTAAATTGCGTTCCGTATAAATCTCCACTAGGGGTGAAAACGGATCAGATATTTCCCGACCGATCTGGAGCCGTATCCGGCCGGTATCAAATTCGGTAATTCTGACAAACTCTTTTGGTCTGATTTTCATGAAGAGAGGTGGAATTCTATTTCGAAAAGAGGGTTTCTAGATAATCGATACGTACAGCCTAAAGCCCTAAAATTTGCTGGTATTGATAAGCTTTCGACTGATTTATAATTGGATAACTCTGTGTTTGAGATTCGTCCCTAAATTCCTGAGATGATTAGAGAATCCCACGAAGATATCGGTGCCCGGTTGCACCTAGCGTCCTCCGTCCGACGGGAATGCCACCACAGTTTGGCGTCCCCCGCTGAGTACATTCTAGCAATCGATACCTTCTCGTGTTCTAAAATGTGTGTTGCCTTAAAGTACTCCTCGATATCCCACAGAAAATTCTCGATCACTTTCGCACTTCAATCCCCTTCAAAATGTTTCGGTTCAGGCACCCGAACTTGGATCCGGAGGTGCTCTCTATGTGTGGAGTAGTGTTTCTCATGTATATGAGTAGAATTGTGCCTATGTGTGGAGTAGTGTTTCTCATGTATATGAGTAGAACTGTGCTATAATTGTATAGATTTGACTTGTAATTCTATAAAATAAAATAAAAAACTTTACTAAAAAAATAATTAAATTATACTTACTAAAAAGAAGCTTTCATGAATTCAAAGTCTTATAATAAAATAAAAATAATCCTCTTGAATAATTCTAACTCAAATGTCCAAGATGATGATCATCATCTCCATAGCCCCTTCCACCTGCACCTCCATGACTATCATCATCATCATCACCTCCACTTTCATATTCTTCTTCCTAAGTCAATTAATGAAAGTTGGGTAGCTATTCCTTTTTCTATATATATGAGAATAAATTTATAATATTTAAATATTAGAACTAATTAGACTTTATAATTATAATCACATCATAAGTTAGTATAGTAAAATATACTAATAATAAAAAGCAACCTTTGTTTGGAGTTTGGATTCTTTTCCTCTTTCTTGATGTAGATGAACTTTCCCCCTCCTCCCTCTCTTCACGCTCATCCACATCCACATCTTACTCAATAGCGCTAGTTATCCACTCATCATCAAAAGGAATATTTTCAAAAATTAAAATCATCTTCATCTTTCATTGATTGCTTCTTAAAATGTTTATCCTTCAACTTTTTGTTGTACATGATGCACACCAAACTATTCAACTTGCATGTGTTCAAACAATTTTTTCTCTTCGTGTGCACTTGATTGAACAAACTCCAATTACGTTCACATGCAGATGATGAGCAAGTAAGATCAAGAATCTTCACAGCAAAAGCTTTGAGCTCTGTAATTTCATCTCCAAAGTTATCCCACCATACCACTAATAAATGGATTAATATTAGAAAAATAATAATTTATCATGATAAGCTATTATGAAAGAACAATATATATATATATATAACAAATACTTGGTGAACGAGTTCTGTAACTGACTAAAAAACAATCCTTTTTCGTAATTGAAGTTATCAAGTTGCTCTTCGATCTTCGCATAAACCAATTTTAATCTCCAGATACTCAGAAACATTGTGACTCCACTTGTATCGAGGATTCATATAATACTCAGTTGCATGAAAATCCCTATGCAATTACTTATCCCATTTCTAATCAATGATTTCCCAAATCTCCTTGATTCAAGTTCCACGCTATATTCTCTTTTGCCTCATCAATAGCACGATAAATGAAACCCATAGCCGGGGTCTTCTCGCCATTGACAATCATCAACACATGTACAAGCATTGTGTTGTTAACTTTCTTTGCATTTAGCAAAGCACGTTTATGTTGTGGTAACTCACCAATCTTCTCAAGCATCAAATCGATGCAATGTGCTGCACATGGAGTCCAAAAGAGACTTTTCCTCTTTTCCATCAACATACACCCATCTACCTTGTATGCACTTGCATTATTAGTTATGACCTGAACAATAATATCTTCACCCGTCTCTTCAACAACACTGTCAAGCAACAATTCAAACAATTTCTGAGCATCTTCACCACATTCTGATGCATCAATTGTTTTCAGAGAAACATAACCTTGTGGATTGTTAAGAAGAAAACTTACGGGATTTCTGTTTCATATAGCTAACCAACAATATATAATAAGACAATATAGAAACTCCTTTTTCTTTTCTTTTTTTCCATATACTTTTGATGTCATTCACAATTCCAAATGTTCTTTTCACTTCCTCATCTAGTATCCAAATCCTAAGTTCATGCATTGTTGTTCAAATAAGAGGAGCTTCTTGCACAGTTAATAAATGAGATTTCGTTCTCAAAAAAGAATCTCTCAATATCTAAGCAAACATGATTTCTATGCTCCTTAGCAATAAGGGAGATTGTTGTACTGCTCGCTTCTTTTCTAATAATTTATCTGAGATAGAACTTTAATAATTTAATTATATTATAAAATTTAATCTATTTAACATGATTCAAGTTAAATCATTCTCTTCTAATGTGTACCTTTCTTTTCGATTATGATCATCTTCTGTAATTTCGTATGTCATTTTTTACTGCATCGATGAATTATCGGCACGTGTCGATAATAGATCTAAGATCAGCCATTATTTTGAAAATTACACTTGGCGATCATTTTAAAATTATGAATTTCAACATGAAAATGCAATAAAATTAAAGAACGGAATTGCGTTTTTCTTTAAAGTGGTAGTAATATATTTTGAGTATCTATATCATATATGTATCTGCATGTTCATTGCAGAGAATGTTTCGAAATATGGAAACGATCTTTCATGTCAATTCTAGAAAGTTGATGAAGAGATGGTGAGAAATTCTGGCTACAATCGCACAAAATTCTAAGGAATGATTCTAAAATACACGACACTACTAAAAGTGGATGATCTTAAATTCCTATAAAACAGAATAAGTTGCCGACGCCGTCTCCCTCAAACCCACCGCCGCCCCACCGCCACCGCCATCCTCATCAAAATCCAAATCGTTCGTCTGCCTAAACACGGCGTGAGCCACCGCGGTCGCGAGCCCCGCCGCCAGCCCCCCTAGAAAAACCGTCGTCTGCGTCAGGAGCAGCAGCGCCACCGTCGAAATCGAGAGAACCACCAGCACCACGCGCTCCTCCACCCCATACCCCCACAAAACGATCGGCCGATCTCGGAGGAAATAGAGATAGAGCCACGCGAACATGGTGGCGGTGAAGACGATGAGGGAGGCGGGGCGCCACAGGAGGCTGACGAAGAGCATGAACAGGACGACGATGGCGTAGTTGACGTGGAAATAGGCCGCGTTCGTTCGGAGGCGTTGGAAGGCGGCGCCGAAGCTCTCCGGCAAGGAGAGGGAGGCCATCATTAGCCCCCACGGCCGTGGCGTCCCGATTCCGGATCTGATTGTGGCGCTGGAGAAAAACGGCGACTCCGGCGGTGGCGCTGCGGTGGAGATTGTGCCGTAAATGGTGGACATTTTTTTTTAGCTCTTGCCTGAGAAAAAAGAAGAGAGAGAGAGAGAGAGATGGGATGGAATGGAAGTAATGTGCAAGAGGAGAAATGTAAAAGACTGTTAACGTTTCATGGTTCGGAATTTGCAACAACCAAATTATGTATATTTTTTCAAGGGGGTTCAATTATGTATTTCCTTTTACTATATTTAATTTTGGATCATGAAAATATTGATTATTGATAAAGGTAAGATTAAGATACATCACCTCTTAAGGGGCGACCCAATGATAGTGAAGATCTGATTTAAATGGTCACAAGTTCAAATTCCATTTAACGAACAAAAAAAAAACAAGATTTTCTTAGAAGATTTCTATATCTTACATATATATATTCACTTAATTATATGACGACAATTGTGCCAAATAGCCACTTAGGGGTGGCCTAATAGTAGTGCGATACGCATGTGACCTAAATCGTCGTCGGGTCAAATAGTGTGGTTTACCTCTCATGTGTAGTTTGCAGGCTATTGTTGTCATCTCAAGTGTGGTTTACCTCACCTATGCAGACTATTGCATAGGGGCGAGGGTTTACCCAGTACGTGAAATTATTTAACTTGTATCGTGGTTTTACTTTAAACAGAGACTAACTATGAAACCAGATGCAAAACTAGATCTAACCAAACACACAAAAATTGGTGACCCAGTTCGGTGATAATCATACCTACGTGTGGGGGGATTTCTCCCGAGAAAACACTCCACTATCAAAAGATTCAGAGATACAAGTATAGCTCACTCAGATCGTTGTTGACTCCTCACTCATCTACTCTCTTCAACGATGGACATGAAGATAGCATCTCTCAACCCAGGCCTATCTAAGTTCACAAATCAGCAACTTACGATCTTTCTCCCCTGAGCTTATAACACGCTCATACAATAAACACTCAAACCTAATAAACAATAGCTCACACAACTCTCGTGTTTGCCCTAAACAATAAATCACTCGACAATCTCAACAATGAATTGACCGAGTATATATAGACTTGTAAAATAGAGTCCTATTCTAACTTAGAAACGCGGAGGCCTTTCCTTGTTGAATAAGGAACCTTCCTTCTTCGATTCCTTGCAGCGTATGAACATATCTACAAGATATATGTTCGATCTTCTTTCCTTTATATTGAGATACGACCTAGATCTTCTACTCTCAATAGGAATCTCGAAGGAAATCTGCTCCAGCTATCCAAATCTTATCCTCCAGCTGGACATTGAGCAGGTTTCTCTTCATGTGAAACAAATTCTGAAACAATCAAATTTACACAGCTGAATAAATCGTGTTTCGCTTGCTACATAAATTTGCCAACACTCAAATCGTGTATTCCATACACTCACAGTGCGCACCGAAAGTAGCGGCCGTGGGGCTTATGTCATTGTTTGATCTCCGGTATTATAAATACGGAAGCCCAGTGTAAAAAATAAGGCATGTTCTTATTTCTACTGTTCAGGACTGCTAACCAATACATCAACCCCCCTCTGATAAGAAAGTACGAACTGGTAAATTGACATAAATCTTCTGCTTTCTCTTCCTTACCCCTCGTCTCTGGAAATCTGGTGCAAATTGGGTTCATCCGCTTCAACGAAGAAGACGTAGATTTGAGGTCGTCCTCAAAATTCAAAACCAACACAAAAATCCATGTTATATATGCGTAAACAGTGCGATCAAAGCAAGACAATGCAGATATGGCTCTAGGGTTAGGAGATTCCATCTCTTCTGCTTTGTGTCTTAATTTGTTACTGAGTAACTGATTTCAAACCGAAGGAACCAAGCCAGACTACAGTTCCTAATGGTTTAAGCCCGGCAATCATAGTTATGAATATCAGAATGCTGCTAAGTGGAGTCGAGGAATGCCATGATCAAGTGAATACCGAGTAAACAGAATGAAGAACAGAGAGAAAAAGAACCATCTCAAAATCAGGATTACAAAAATAGAAAAATATGACTAAACAGCTAGCGGCTACGTACAGAAACAAAGGCAGTAAATGATTTCTCAGAAATAAATTGAAAAGTTGGCCACAACCCTAAACAATGAGTACAGGAAAAATTACATTTGCCAGTAAAAATATTGCTATTATAGACAACACATAATTACCGAGTATAGTGGATCATTCACATAGGATACAAATGCAATTCTATAAAACAATTAATTACTTGTAAATAGAATAGCTATGCTGCAGAAGACTCAGCAAGCTTCTCTTTTGGAGAATTGAGGCCTTCAAGCTTTAGGTCTCCGATACCTCTAGGGGGGCCAATGCTGCATCGATCTGTGTTATGTAGTTCGATTGCATCTTTAATCTTCTGAAACTGCGATCAATTTTTTAAGATGCACTCGTCAACAATTTTACATCTTCAAAACTACCACTTCTGTGAAATTTGAAGCAAAGCATTGCCCAAATCAAATGCAAAATTCTCAACCTAAAGGTCTAAAGTATGATCCGTCAACTGATTACACAATCTCATAGTGCAGTTTATGAGTTCAAAAATTCCGCAAGCTAACTATATCAAAAACTATCTGATATAATGAACAAAATTGAAGCGGACGAATGCAGCAAGCGAGAAAATCAAATATAGCTGAGCTCACTTACTTTTGCAAGGGAACAAGAAAAGGACTCGAGCTGTCCATCCGCGCCACGGTAGAAGTGGAAATATGGAAGGACCTTGACATTCAAATTCTTGCACATGGGCTTGTTCTCATCAAAATTTACTTTCAAGAACAAGATTTCTGGATGCTCCTGTGCTATTCTGCAAAACTGATAGCAGAAGACAGAATTAATCAGCTAGCAGTACTTCAAAGACCTCCAGAGTATCTGAAAGAAATAGCAGTCTATTTCCTTGTGGTGAGAAATTAGGCAGAAACTGATATAGATTAACTCAAATTAAGATAGCACAGTAGGTCAAGTAGTTGAATAATGAGTGAAAATAGTGGTTGGTAACAAAAATCTGTGTGTGCACGCGATTCACAAAATTTTCTAGTTCCATCCCATTAATTTTCGATTTACAATCAAATTGCTTCAGTTTTGTTGATTCATAGAAGTAAAATTAGATTTTGCTCCCTCAACCATTCAGACTGAACGGGCAATCCAAGATATTGCATTGGCTTGAAAGATATTAGGTCATGCCCACCTCCAAAGCATACTATGTGATGCGACTTCATAACATTGTTGTACTATCTATATTGCTCTAAGATCACATTTAAGAATTTTATAAACAGAACAAGTTAAATATTGTTTTCGCAGGAAAAATAGAATAATGCTCTGTAGCAACAGTCAGGAGAAGAAATGGGTGGCAACTTAGCAAACCAATCTATACCATAAAAAATATCAACTGAGACTAATTAATAGTAATACACAAGGAATTTAAATATTAATTTCCGGTGCAAATTAATCATAGAAACCATTTGGGAAAAAGTTTTATACCCAACTTCCTAAAAGTAAAGTTCTCTGCCCCGTCTCGTGTTTAATATATCACTGTTATCTATCAGCAAACCCCAAACCCAATTCAAATTTATTTCCTAAAAGAACCAGCCGTTTCTTCACCATCATTCTTCCTTATCTTAATAATATCTGGTCAAATCAAACTGGAAAGAGTGACATGATATTTATTTTCACGCACAAACTACAAAAATCCTGAATCCTATATTCCCACCATATTTAAGCATTAAAAGCAAATGATATCACCCTGAATAAACAATCTAGATAATACCTTGGGGAATAATGCTTTACAAGAAGCGCACCATGTACCGTAGAACTCAACTATAACCAGCCTATCTCCAGCTTCACTCAATGCCTTCAAAAATTCTTGTGTGGAGTGAATATCAATCATATTCGGGCCAGCACTTCTTTCCCACCACTTGGGCTGCTCAGTCTCAGTAGCAGTTGCATGTACCTGTTATGATATAACGAGCAAATTAGGCATTATTAACTTGAGAAGAAAAATTACAAACATCATAGGTGACCAAGTAAAAAGCATGAATCTTAATGGAAGCATGAATCTTAATGGAAGCATGACTATTAACCGAATTTCAAAGACTAGGATCTTTATGGGAACATGTTTTATACCAGATTAAAAGACTCCATCAGAGTACATGAACAAACAACCAAAAACGAATATGTTAACCGTCCTACTCTAGGAAAACCATGAAGTAGTATTCATATCCATATAGCCAGAAAAGAACAACTGCACCCTTGTAGTCACTTACAAGAGAAACAGACTAGTTTGGAAGGATTGAGATGAACACCACTAGTAGTCCTTGTAATTGAACATCATTAGTAACCCAATCTTTAGGTGAATACCCTTTTGACAGTCGTACAAAAATAAGACAAAGTAAAACCAATCTTTTATTTTCATCTTCACAGAAAATAACTGGAGAGAAAACTCAGTCCAACCCAATCAAGCCTAATCGAGAGTACAAAGACTTTTCTTAAGAAACAGCCACAGCCATTAGGTCGGCATTCTGGACATCTGAAGCAATCATGAAAGAAGACCTTTTACACATTCGTCCCTCACATTTTCATCTGTAAGTAGGTGGAAAAGACTAATTATACGCTAATTATTTAGACTTTCTAGTTCTCAAAGATCTATCCTTAAGAATTATATAATCTTAACAAACATCAAAAGGTGTCTTCAAATAAGATCAAGCAGAGCTATCAGAACTTCATAAGTAACGGTCGAACATGCTTAAAAATAACAAGATATTCTGGATAAAGAAAAGGTTTTAGTTAAAACTTTTTGGTATATCCCATATTTCACGCAAGGGTACAGGCCAAACTAATAAGCCTTTCTCTATTTTCATATGCAGTTTACAATAACGATACACAACTATCTCGAAGCAAAAGGAGAGAGAGAGGCAACATAGGCAAAGTATAGAATGGAATTTTTTAATCAAAGGAAATTCATGGGAAGACACGAACTGCATTTCTAATGCCACGTCAACAGTGCATGGATTCAAAATATAGGCTGACTCTTTTATAACGCAAAAACATTTAATCTAGACTCTATCCAGTTTCTTAAGAAGAAAGCTTGGGAGACTTCAGCTGAATTATGCAGGAGGAAAATCATGTCTAAAATGTTCTTATCTTATTTAGAAGAACCTGTTAAACAAAAATAAATTTATTAATAATCACGCCAAGTTTCCTAACTATTGTCATGTGCACTTAAAAAATAAATAAAAAATAAAGAAAAGATGAGCAGGCCGAATGATTTAAAGACTTCAAAATAACAACCACAGCCATGCTTAATTACTTTTTGTGTTTAGAAATGGCATTGACGAGTAAGCACTTCAGCAACAAATTGAGCCCACAAAGTCCTAAAAGTTCTTCAGCTATAGGTTATACACCAGCATATGAGCTTTCCATAAAGGGTTTGCATATGCACTCTGAACCTTATGGAAGCCAGAGTCCACTAGAGCGCAAAAGTATACAACTTAGGTCCCTTGTTCTTCGATTAGTCTCATTAACACGGAAGAATGACACGATTGACTATATTAAAGTTCAACAAGATATGCCAAGTCACTATATAAAAACATTTTAATCATCATATTTTCTTCTTCCGCAACTTTTTTCAGAATTGATCAAAAGAACTGCATGTTTCTCCCCCACAAAGACATCACAAACTTTATCTAACATCTCTGCAGTTTCATCGAAGTACAGCAGACATTAGGAGCAATGAAGATGGATCAAATTTTAGGATCAAAATTATCATGTTTGCCATTCTTCAATTAGTCTCGTAGTTATATGATCTTATAGCAGAATATATCCCAAAAGTCTTTCAAAAATAGTTCTTGTGCATGAATCAAGCAATTGAAACTAATTACAAAATTGTAAACAGCTCTCCAGTTCTTTCTTCCATCCAAACTCAAATTTAGCTTGTGCAGAAATAAAAAAATAAAAATAAAATAAAAAACTGCTGCTTTTTCCAATCAAAACACGTCCCCAAAGAAGAATCTCAAGTTTTTTTTTTTTTTTTTTTTTTTTTTTTAATGTAGGCATCTTTACCTTGAAATTCCCAAATTTCTTGCGGCGTCTGAAGGCAATTGGAGAAACGCCGCCGCCGCCACCTCCACCGCCAACAGAACAGAGATCAGAAACAGAAACTGCAGTTTTCTGCAGGCCGCCTTGATTGGGGGGAAGATAGCGTTGACAAGAATTCAAAGAAGAGAGAGAAGTTAACAATGAATATGAAAATCGTTGAGAATTGCAAGACAATTTAACAACATCAGCCATTTCAGGAGGGCGCGCGCGACACACACGATGAGTTCGCAGAGAATTATCTATCGTTGCCTTGTTCAAACCCTCGAGAGCGTAGCTTTGATGAATGGTTTGCTTCAGAAACTGATTGTTTTCATCATGCTAAACAAACAGTCCCGATATATACAAACATAGGGAGAGAAAGAGAGAGGAAGAGGAGAGTGTAACATCAATGGAAACGAAAGCAAAAAAACGAGAGGGCTTAGATTTTTGTAGGTGCGGCACACGGTTACACACTGTGTGTGGGTGTGTGAAATTGAAGAGGTAGGGAGGGAGTTGCAAAACATGTGATGAAAAATTTGTGTGAAGGAGAATGCAGGAAGAAGGTGATGAAACAAATAATAGGAAACCGGATTTTTCTTTTTATATTTAATTAAATAATTCATTTTGTAACAATTATGCCAATTTAAATTCATATAATCTTGTAACCTTGAAGTTGATAATATTTACATAATTGCCAATAAAATTGAAATTGAAATTAATTTCTAATTTTTAGATTTGTGCTTTATATATACTCCTATAGATCGATTTGTTCGAATCCTTGATTTTAATAAATGAAATATTGGGCTTTGACTGTATTGTGGAGATAAATATTTTTTTATATATGAATGGATTCTATACTTGATGACAGATAAATAATTTTATAGTCAGCCACATGATAAAATATTTTCGACAAAAACTTGTGTCAGCAACTTGTGTCAGCCGGAGGCACCGTGCGGCCGGGCCTAAAGTGTTAATCTTTATACAGAAAAGTGTCAATCTATATGAATAAAAGTGCTAATCTTTAACATAATTATTTTACGAATAAAATGACAATTTTTAAAAGTGTCAATCTTTATACAGAAAAGTGATAATCTATATGAATAAAAGTGCCATTGTTTTAGCCCGGCCGCACGGTGCCTTCGGCTGACCCAAGTGTGTCCCAATATTTTCTGTGAGTAAAAGAACTAAAGAAAGAGATTTTTTTTCTTTTCTTTTTTTTTTTTGAGGGAAAAAAAATTGTATAAAACAGAGATGAGATTGCATTAACAATCCTCTCAAAATCTTATTAACACAGCAGCAACATCTCTTACATCATCTTAAATAAATTATTGCAGCCCACATCAATATATAAGTATGAAAAAGTTTAATACCCAACTTGCTACTCCCTCCATTTTATTTGGCCTATTACTTGAATATATACGTGAGGTATAAAATGATAAAACGAGACAAATGAAATGGAACATAGGACCTTTGTTCATGCAAGTGTATATCGAAAAAAAACAATACAGTAAGTTACAGAGGCAACAAACAACCAAAGGCTAGAAAAAGCATTCAAGACAACCACATAAACATAACAAATTAACTCAAATTTCACACATTTTACTAAGAATATGACACATGAGGGATGAAGTAGGGAATTGCTACATTCATTTCAGCAAGTATAAAACTATTTTCAATGGCATGAGGTGACCCCAAAGAATTTGAATATCTTCCATTCTGCAGCAGATTATGCATAACAAATTGCAGCAAAACAATAAGGTTGTGGATGACAATATCTACTACTTTATTTCATAAACTTTAATTAATGAATCCACTGCACAAAATCCTAACCTAAAATGCATCTCCCTCTTTGTCAAAACTCCATTCTGTACATCATCCATTTCTCATCAGTAATCACGAGAAACGACTAACAATCTCAATCGTTAGGCAAAAGAACACTCGAGGGAAATGACTCCGTCCCGTTATTTGGAGCTCCATCAATGTTCAAGATTCTTGTAACCAAGTTATATATCTGTACGTTTTCAAAAGAAGGTACCTTCCTTCCTCTACCAAACTGAGGTCCATGAGCAATAAAAACAGTCCTCATGGAGAAGATTGCATTATCATATCCATGCGATCCTCCACATTCTTGCCTCTTTAACCTCGTCTGCTCCACCTTAAAACCTTCATCGACTAACCCTATAATAGGAGGGATACGATCACTAGCTGCATAATGCAGCCTCTTTGGCAGATCCTCCTTGAGATAAACTCTCAAATACTCACCATTCCCAACACTCCCCGAACTGAGAGCCTCGTTCATCTTTGCCACAACTTTCTTAGACGAATAATTAGATGGTGGACGAATAGCAAGCAACGGGCTATAAGATTGAATCCAATCCTTAGGTATGCCTAGATCATCTAAATATATCAGCTTCTTATCACATGTCCCAACCATCCCATGATCACCAACCAAAATTATACTCACATCTTCGAAAACACCTCTCTTTTCTAAACCACTAATCAACCTTCCAACCATGGCATCAACTTTAGCAATCGCCCCCGTGATTCGAGGATCATCAGAGCCAACCTTGTGGCCTTGATGGTCAGGATCCTCGAAGTACAATGTCATAAACAAAGGGATCTCGCTACTATTCGAATCAAAGTATCTCAAAACAGAATCAACTCTATCTTCATAAGGTACAGAACTATTATAAATCATGCAATAATCTTTAGGACAGTTCCAAGAACCCTTTACTACCTCAGCACCGGGCCAAAAATAGGTCGAGGCTTTCAATCCTCGATTCGCCAACGTCTCCCACAGCGGCTCGCCTAGCCACCACTTGGGCTCGTGGCTAGCCATGGTGAAGAAATCTCCGGTGGAAGGATCGATGAAGAAGTTGTTGACAATTCCATGGTAAGCAGGGTACAAGCCTGTGACAATGGAGTAATGATTTGGGAAAGTAAGCGATGGAAAGACGGGAATCAAACCGAGTTCTGCTTCGGTTCCATCCTTGATCAGTCTATGGATGTGCGGAGTTTCGGCCTTGAATTGATATCCGAATCTGAATCCGTCCATTGAAATCAGCAACACGACGGGGCTCTTGAGATTCCTGAGCGGCCGCGCCACCTCCCTCACCGGACTGGAGGAGGCGTGGAAGAAGAGGAAGGCGAAGGCGAGGGCGGCGGCGAGAGCGATGCAGGTGGAGAGGAGGAGAGAGGTGAAGATGAGGGTGATGGTGGCGGGTTTAGGGTTTGGATTTGAGGAACGAGAGCTTGCGTTGAAAGGCAGTAGAGCTGCGGCGGCGGCGCTGGGATGATCGTCTTCTCCATTTGCGGCGGCGGGCACTGATTCGGCGTCGTTTCGAGTGAGAATTGGTATGGAATCGGATACCATTTCAGGTCGAGATTTTGCCGAAATTGAAAACCCTTTTGAGATCGGAGATCAGAGGAATGTTTGGACTGCACGTTAGAGTTAGTTGAGAATGGAATAAAGGTGAGTGGTGGTTAAGATGAAGCTGTCGGAGAAGTTGAAGAGGCCATTTGGAGTCCAAATGAAGGAAGTTTCGGTTGGTAGAACTTGAAACTTGAAAGTTCCATCTCAAAATTATACTTCCTCCATCTCTTCCTAACTCTTACTAGTTACTAGTAAAGATGTCAATAGGACCAACCCAAACAGATTAGGGTCAGCTCTATCGGATTTCAAGTTGAATCGGGCTGAGATTTTTTCAGGTTATAAATTTTCAACTCTAACCATACATCTTTGGGGCTCGGGCTAACCTATCGGGTCAAAAAGTTGACAATTTTTTTATAATCATAATTTTATAAACATAAATAATTCATTTTATGCCATCTAAGCCACTTTATTTCGTATCATGTTACTCCAAGTTATATAATATAATAAGTAGCTAGTTGAGATGTGAAGATATTTTTCTTTTAATAATTATATTAATCATTTTTTATTATGTGGTGAAATACAAAAATAGATAAAATATTAAGATGACTACAACTTAGCATCGAAAACTATAATATTTTTTCACAAGTATTTGAATAAAGACATAAATTTTAATATTTGAAACAAAGTTATGAAATTCAACACTTAATTAATGAAAATTTTCGGGTTAGCGGGCCAACACGCCAACTTCCGGGCTAGCCTTATCGAGTTGTCGGGCTATTCGGTTCGGGCCGTTCGGGTATAAATTTTTTTCGAGTTAGAAATATTCAACCCTAATCCGCTTTTGGCTCGGGTTACTCGGGTCAACCCACGGGTTTCAGGCTAAATTGATCCCTACTCCTAAGTGACCTCCTTTTCTCTTTTGACCGTCTCATCATAATTGACTCATTTCCATAGAAAGAAATAATTAGCCAATATAAGGGTACAATTAGTAAATCTCTTATTATACTTAATATTTTCTAATTAAATCACATCATCCATTCACATTTCAGTACGTATCACAATATAATTTAAATTCTAAAAATTTAAATTATCATAACTTGTTAGTTTGTTCTCCGTTTTTTATAATTTTTATACCAAATTAAAGGTATAAAGTGTATTATGTGTGGTTAGTTTAACCACATAATAAGTAAAAAATGTGTAGGTAAAGTTTTAGCTACACATAATCATCTACACATAATTATGTGTGGTTAATTTAGCTACGCATAATTAAGAAAATGTGTAGGTAAAGTTGTAGGTACACATAATCAGCTACACATAATTATATGTGGTTAATTTAGCTATACATAATTACGAAAATATGTAAGTAAAATTTTAGTTACTCATAATCAACTACATATAATTATGTGTGATTAATTTAGCTACACATAATTTAAAAAAATGTGTAGATGAATAAATCGGACTATTATCCTTATTTGTTTAGCAAAATTAAACAAGTCTCATATTTTCAAAATGTATACAGATATTTATTTACATTAGATTTATTTTCAAATTTTACATTGCACGAAAAATAATATTTAATTAAAAATAAGTGAAAACATTCGATTACGGATTACTACTTCCTCTATTTTTTTCGATCTGGCCTAGTTCCTTTTTGCACAAAAATTAAGAAAACAAAGATTAGAGATTAAACACTACTCACTATAGAATCATTAGTGTAGATTAAAGTTGATTGATTGTTTCTTTTATTTCTATAATTATTATATTAATTTATTCCTATAATTATTATATTTGTATTATATTTGTTTTTTTTAATTTGAAGTGGCTGTGATATATTTATTCCTTTGTTTTTTTTATTTCTAATTTTCGTGGCCTTTCATATTTGTAAGGAAAAACAGAAACGTTAATTACCAATAATGAGAGAAAAAGAAAGAAATTTTCATTCATTAGTTGAAGGGGAATTAGGGTTCTCACTAATTAGGGTTTGGTGTAGGTAATTAGGTTAATGTGCTAATTTTAGCCCAAAAATAGAAATGGGTCACTTCAAAAAAAATACCCCAATAAGAAAACTGAGTCAGATAAAAAAAAACAGAGGGAGTACTATTTTACAACAAAAATAAATAATTAAAGAAACTAAAAACTCAAAATATGGTTTAAAAAAAAGTGGATTGAAAAACTTTCTCCCGCTTGTACCCAAAAAAATATCCCTCCAACAATTATCCAGCTCAAACCCAAAAAAAAAAAAACAAATGCCCACTCTTCACGCCTATCAAACTGCTCCAAAATCCCCTCGTTTGTATTCCTTATTTTTTGCAATTACCCATAAAAATTTTTGAGGTTCAGATCTAATTAAGTACCGCAATTTACACAATATCTATGGCCGTAGCAGAGATGGAGGCGGAAGAAAAAGAAAATCCAAAGGCAAATTAATTCTTTAGAGATCGAATGGAAATCGGAGACGCAGCAGTAAATCTACTCTCATCGAAGCTTCTTCAGGCGCTGCGCCAAGTCCGGCTGGGTGACGGTTCGAAGTGAGTCCACTAAGTCGCCGATAAAGCCTTAGCCACGACGGCGAAGGGGCGGACGAGATGGAGCCGAGCGATCCTAACCAATCGGTTTACCATTTCTATATCATTTATGCTCAAATTAAATGATTATAACGATTACCATTTGGATTGTGTTTCAATTAAATGATTATTCACGTTTGCTTTGACAGCAGCAAATTTTGCTTCATGAAAAGGTGGAAACAAGGAAAGAAACATATTGGCGTTGCATATTGAAAATTGAAGTTTTTCTTAGGCTTGAGATGTGGTATTGGCAAGCTGTTGCAACTAGGTTTGTGTTTCGCTCTTTAATTATGGGTTTGCATTTACTACTTGTAATCGATACAATCAATGGAGCAATTATGATTTTCAAGTTCTTTTTACTTAGATATTTGTATCTTATTATATATGTTGTATTGTTAGTGTGCTTTTAAGAACCATCTTAAGAAAAATCACTGATGAAGTTTTGAGTACGAAGTTGAATGATGATTTTGCTGTATGTGGAAATGGTGGTTAGACAGCAAGATAGAAAATCACAAGTGCTAAATTGACTGTCTAATTTAGAAATTTATATAGGTCTTATTTTATTACCCTTGTTTATAATTAACTTGATTCTCAATTCTTATTCTACTGCAGATTACTTGACCACTGGTCTATTACTAATAGCTAAGGATGTTGCTACAATTTTCAAAAGGTAAGTCTTATTTTATGAATTAAACTATTAGTTGGAGAAATTATATTTCCAAATTCTCTTTTCTTATTAATTTGTACTCCACCTTATAATATACTCTATCCTATTGTGTATATTGAATATTCTTGTGTTTCTATTATTTTAACAAGGATAAATGATGCAGTTTTAATATGAAGTTAATCAATGATTCTATTGTATGGGATCACTTGTGGATTAAGAGCTCAACGTGAAATCACGAGTGCTTTAATTGTGTAGTTATTTTTGCAAGTAACAATATAGATATTGTATATTTTGATTTGTTGAATACCACTGTATTTATAATTTTTTTTAATAATATTTGTTTTTAATATTTAATTAGGAAAAAAATTAACCACATATAATTTCTACATTTACCTATACATACGATTTGACACGTGTTATTTTCACGTCATCATCCAAGTGTTATTTCCACATCATCATCCACCGTGGCATTTCCATATCATCATCCACTTCATTTCCACGTCATAAATAAATTAAATCATAAATATAATTATCTACACATATAAAATATTTTTCGGGACCCATATATGTGTGTAGCTAAAAAACTTTCCTTACACATACACATAAGTGTAGGTAATACTCTTTGTCCACGGATAAATAGGGACACATGGTGACACTTGCGTTATGTGCGGGTAAATTGCAATCCCCACACATAAGCATATGTTTATCTACACATCTATGTGTAGGTAAAACTTAAATTTTTTGTAGTGATAGGATAACACATGGAAAAATAAATTGAATATCAAATTTAATATATCATGTCGAGAGACCATTGGGGTTTGGTGAATCAAGTGATGACTACGTCTTGTTTCTTGAATGAAAGCACAATACTCAGACTAGTGAGCTAATGGTTTATGATCTCACATCTAAAGAGTTGAAAGGACTTGGTATCTATGTGGATCGATCACACATGATCGATTTTTTTTTTACCGAACTGGATGACATATCAAATTAGGGCTGCTAATCGGTTGCGGTATCGGTATTCCGTTGTTTCAACTGAGTTTTGGCATGATATTTTAAAGAAGGTTTTCTGATATTTCTATGATCGAAATAAGTATTTTCACCATACGGGAAAAAAATTAGACTTTTAGCCATTTGTATGAAAAAAAAACATATTTATGTGTGATTATACATTTTTAGTCATACATGGAACAAATGTCAACAAGTGTGGTTATAATTTCGTAGAGAAATCATTTTACCCACACATGTATATACATGTGAAGAAAACCATATAGAATTATCTACACATACATGTGTCACCAAAAATATAAATTGTGTGATTAAATATGTTCCACGTGTGTTACTTGATGACGTGAAAGTTTATGTGGCATATAATATTTACATATGTATGTGTGGCTAAATGTATAAATATGTGTGAATAATTAATCAAGTCCACGTGTGATTGATGACGTGGAAGCTTATGCGGCATACAATATTGACATATGTAAAATAGAAAATAAAAATAAAAGTTAATTTGAAACTCGAAATGTGATTAAACAATTTTAGCCACACATATTACATGTCTCTAAGTTTAAAAAAAATCTCATTTAATTACTCACACATTTTCTGATTATGTGTGACTAACTTAGTAACATATAATTATGTGTGGTTAGTTTAAATGTGGATAAATGTTCAATTTTCTCTTCTTCTAGCACTCTTTTCTCTTATCGGTTTTCGTATTTTGTGTGATTTTTAGAGACAAAACCCCATAGGTGAAAAAAAATATTCTTATGTGCAAGTAAAAATAAAATAATAGCACTTAAATAATGATTGATGTGTTGCGTAGGGTATTCAGCTAAAGCTACTTCTCTCAAGGTATCATAAGTGTTTAGTTGTATTTCATTGTCAACCGTATCTTTGTAATTATATTGTCATATTTTACATTCTGGATTTAATTGTTACTTATGCTTTAATTTTGTTTATTTTCTATGATATGGTATGGTATGGTAGGAATGAGTTTGTTTGCTTTGAAATGTTTAGCTGGCGATGATGGTAGTGATCTCAAACATCATATATCTTTGGTTTGTCATGGTGTTGACTAGTCAGTGATTGCAAATGCCGACCTTCCCTTCGAAATAGATAATGAAGTGTTTGGTAGTAGTTGTCGAGACTTGGTATATTTTATTCGTGAAAATGACAAAATTGTTGTTTGCAACTTAGTAACTAAAAAGTGGATAGTCTTTCCTCTGCCTTCCCATTTATCTTATTTATCTGAGCTATATTTAGTATAATTAGAAGCGTGTGGTCTTGGATATGATCCGAAATCGGGAGACGACAAGCTCCTTAGAAGTAATACTATGCATGTCCGCAAGGAAGAACATGTCAAAACGGTTTTCTGTCTGTTTCTCTACACCTATATGTTGGATACGCTACTTGAAAGCGTTCATTTCCCCACTAGATCTAAATTGGGTATGATTATTCACATGCAACTACATCACACAATCGATTAAGAAAATATACCTTTGATGCGCAGACGGAGTAATCTACCAGTCTAGATTACTATGATGTTCCCTTTCCCTTGAGCTCTTCGACTTTGTGGGCGTAGAGAGAACTCTGGAACATGGAACTCCTTCTCACTCTTCTGCAAAGTGGCGCATTTTCTCTCTGTGTATGAGATTAGGTTTTTTCAGAATCTCCTTCTCCTTATTTATAGGAAAAGGGGGCGCCTCCCACTTACTTTCCCACTAAGATACATGCTTAATTAATTAAGCTCGATTCAGTTAATGAATATAATGACCGGAACAAATTCTAATTAAATAATTAGAATTAATCCTAATTATAATAGGAAAATATTTATGTAAATATTAAATTAAATATATATTAATAATTAAGAATAAATCTTAATTAATTAGATATTAATTTATTCAATATTACATAATAGGCCAGAGTACAATTATTAAGCTCAGATGGACACAAGAAGCAGAAACAGGAGGCCAAACTTACACAGTTGGCGCCACATTATGGGCCCAAGCCCATAATGCTTCTTTTTAGTCCAAAGCTGATTTTGCTCCTTATGTTCCATTCGCGAAGAATCTTTGGGCCATCCCAGGGATCTATGTACCAGACATAGTTAGGCCTCACCTTAATGAAATAATCTCATGATCAATCCAGAACATTTATTTCTTTAGAGCTATGATTCATTTCACTAAAGAATCACAACTGATTCACCGCTCTGTCCCAATTCGTAGATTGGGGACGATACTTTGTTTAGAGCAATCCCTGTGTTTAAGACTTCCGATATCCATTAATTAATTAGAGTTTCTCTGATGCTCCTAATTAATTAACCTCTTATTATCCTCAAGTAGTACCCGTTCACACCTTCTTATTATACCTGAACTTAATCAGCATGCATGACTTGATATAATAAACCTTGTAAACTCCCTAATGGGATATCTCAGTCTATAACGGACACGGTGTCTCGATACAACTGATTAGACATAATATGTGCCATCACGTTACCCAAGATACAAGAAATCAGGGATGCTGCGATAAACCCTTATCTTGCAACTCAAAATAACAATGACCGACACATACACATCTAATAGCCTACCAAGATTAAGATCGTGCTACTAAATCTCGAGATCTATAACTCTTCACCTATTTCTAGAGTCAGTTCCAGAAGAGCATTATCTCACATTGATCATGTCAATACGTTCCACCGTACTAGCATAACTAGTGATTGAGACCCACCACTACCGTTATTGTTGCAGTCTATAACGATAGCTTTGCCCGAGTCATCTCGACTGTGACATTATTTATATCTCATAATTATTGTCGAACTTTGTGATCTTCCTGACACCCGAGCCGTCAACGTGTTCTAAAACATGAGATATTGGGCTTATTCTTATTAACTATATTACTTCAGATATGTGATTGTAAACTGTGGAACATGTATCATATATACTAAAACATGGTTTTGCTTTGGCTATACACAACAACCCCAACACTATGTTGCATGGGTGCGGATGTGGGACCGATACAATTCGGATATGAGGATACGAATTAAAAAAAAATATAGGATGCGATTCGTCATGATACGTGTATATATTTATATTATATATATATATATTGCCGATTTTAAATTCATAAATTAAATATTACGAAATACATTATAAATGTCAATTAAAATAAAAATTTCAATCAAACCCCATAAATTAAATACTATATTGATTTTATAGTGAATTTAAATTTTATGGCAATATATATAAAAAAAATATTATAAAAAAACCAAAATATAAAATTATTTATAAAAAAAACCCAAACGCAACCTAAACGCACCGAATTCTTGAGGCAAACGCACCCGATACATGTATCATATTTATTTATTATTTTTATTTTTAGGATTCGCCAGGTCCGGTGCGTATCCCCCGCGAATCGCACCCACGAGAGTATCCGGTGCGGGTGCGATATTGTAATATGGTATTTTTAGAAAAATCTGTGCATTACTCTAAACCCTTGTGAGAATTGGGATATTGAGAAAAGGAAGAAGGTTTTCATGAGCTAGATGCAAAAAGGCTTGGAAATTTCATTTCTGAGCATATGTGTTATTGAATTATTATTTTTTTAATTTTTTATTTTTTGGATAAGTTGAAATCATTTTTTTCTCTTTTTGGGCTGAACATGAGTTGTTGTGTACCCATCACAGAAACTGTCGGTGGATTCGGAGCGTTTAGAGAAGAAATAGTTTTGTCATTGCCGTAATCAAGACTAATTTATAGTATTTGTGCAAATTGGGGGAAAGTAGTGTTAGTGATAGTTTTATAATTAAGTTTTAGAATGTATGATGGATTGAAGTTCTGATTATACCATGCACCCTGCTTCTGTTATATAATGAAAAATTATGAATATAGTATCAAAGTACTACAGTAAAACCTCTCTATAGTCATATCATTGGGACCACAAAAAAATATTCCTAAATGGGGGTTATTCCTAAATAGAGTTATAAGGTTTTTTTTTTTTTTTTTTAAATGCATGTATATTATATAATGGTATAATTAGTAGATACATGTACATGTAATGTGTTGAACTTAATTGAACTAATTTACTCACGTAATATGAAAAGACAATACTCAAGAGTCACCCACCATAGATGCATGTACTTACTTTTGATTGCTTTAATTTTTTCATCTATAAATACTATGTATAATACATTTTTTTTTATCAATTACATCAAATCAACATTTTCTTCCTAAATGTAAAATTATGATTTATTCCTAAATATTAAATACATTAAATCTATTAAATCTATTGTAATCTATTAAATCTAGTAAAATCAATATTTTTTTTATCAAATACATTAAATCTATTGTAAAATTATATATATTATTATGATTTATTCCTAAATGGAGGTGTATTTCTTTATGTTGGGACTTGAAAAAATATGAATTATGACAATATGGTGTTTATTCCAAATTATAACTGGTCCCAAGTTGGGACCATGAATTTTTATTCCTAAAGAGAGTTTATTCCTTAATAGAGTATTCTTTTTTAGAGGTTTTACTGTATATCATATTGGGGTTGTGCAAATAAAAGGTTATTTGCACTATCTTGTACTTCTTTGTTGTGTAAACACTCTTTTTTTCTGTTTTTTTTTTTTTTTTTTTGACGTTCACCATTTTTAGACTTTTTATAAATTGAATTCAAACTCCACTTCCGGTACATCATTTTTCCCCTTCTTTATATGCATATTCTCAAATTGATTAAAACATGAATTTAATATGTGATTCTCACACATTGCAAACATATTAATTAATTACAGCAGAATATAATAATATTCAGGTGGCGGTCATCATTTGTTGGAACTGAGCATACCCGATTTCTCCCTTCCCATCCGAATCAAAGACCCGAATCATCGCTACACACTCTTGGTACGATTTCGGATCCCCCAACTGCCCCATCACCCGCTGCAGGCTTCTCGCCGTGATCCGACCCGTACCCTCCCATTCAAATATCCCAAATGCCGCCCTCAGGCTCAGCTCCTCCTCCTCCCGCCCGCCGCCGCCGCCCTCCATCAGCCTCAAGAAATCCTCGAAACCGAGCAAATTATCATCGTCCGAATCCAAATGCCTTATCACCCCCTCGGCGTCCTCGTACGACATGTTTTCTCCGACCGACCCAAAGTACGATCGGAGCTCCGCTGGAGATATCTTTCCATCGCCGTCGCTGTCGAAGCGGCGGAAGACCTCTCTCAGCTCCTCCTCCCTCGATGAGCTCCGCCGAAGGGCCTTGGTGGTGATCGTCGGTGATCTCGAGCCCGAACTCGAACTCGAACCCGGCTTTGGCTTGGGCTTATTAACAGAGGTTAGCTTGGTGAGCTTCTTGGGGGAAAATGTGCAGAAGCATTCGACAGGTTCCATGATATGTGGAGATCGATTAGTGTATTTATTAAAAGGGACGTGAAATTAGGGTATTAGTTACTACTATTATGTTTCATGTATGAATTTAATGCAATATTTATAGTGAGTAATTCATGAAACTAGATGATAGCTACAGAAGATGGGAATTTGCTGAGAAGTTGCCAGTTTGGAAGAGGAGAGTGGATAATTAGGCTAACAAATTGGAAGGGAAGTTGCATGGAAGTTTCACTATTGGGCCCCATGAAGAAGACGTTATGAGCGTCTTTTTTGGCTGATAATCATGCAAATCCTCCGCAACTCGCATTATCTCAATTTCCATTGTTTTTCCATTCTACCTATTTCAATGTATAAAGTTTGTGTCCCGTCGAAAATTGATATTGATGGATATATAATTACTTTACGTTATCACTTTACTACAAGAAAGCTGATCTTTTGCGATAGATATACATTGGTAGATGTGGTAAATTTATCACATTTATGTATTTAGTGTCACTAGCAGAGATTACGTGCGTTGCACGTAGATATGATTTTTTTCTTATTAATTTTGAAAAATATGTTAAAAATAAGTTTTTGTTATATTTCACTATTTATAGCATACTAATTATATATTATTGTGAGTTTTATGATATAACACATACGTAGGAAGCAATAGATTATGGAGGAATAATGTTCTTGAAAATTTGAGAAGATAAATAAGAGCGGGGAAGTAGAATTGTAGTTGAAGTAGAAGAAGTTTATATAAATTTAATTTAATAATAAAATTACGTTCATAATTACTTTATTACCCTTAAAATAGATATAGTAGTATCCCGTAAAAGAAAGAATACTTCAAAAATTTATTTTAAAACCCATCAACGAGAAGCGTGGAAACGCGTGTCGAAAAAAGAGGGTCAGTAAATAGAGGACAAATTAAGGGAGTAATAGATTATATTTGCATTAATTGTGTCATTTAAATATATCACGATTTTGTAATATAGATGCGACACTTATTTATCTGTAAATTCTGATAATTAGAATTTTGGTGTCTTTCATGTTCTCTCCTCGAAGCTAAATGGTGATACTTAGGCTGGTGATGTGAAGAGCTGAATGGGGGAGTGATTTATTTTTTTTGTTCGAAGATAAGAAAAGGACTACTATATTTAAATTTATTTGGTGACTATTATGAATAATAGGAAATGTAATGTGCGTGTATTACACGTATTACTTTTATTTTAAACTTGATGAATTCATATTTCTAACTAACTTGGAATGGTAGGTGTGATTGATAATTTGAATGCGTCTCATCTAAATGTAACAACTTGTATTACTACAAGAGTAGACGATCTGAGTGCGACAACTCATATAAAATTTAGTGCAAAAATTATTTGAGTTTCGTTTTACATAATAACATTTGAATCTCTTTTTATTATCATTTACTTCATATGTCTCAAAGATATTGACCATTTTCATTATTTTATACCTCACATATCAATATAAAAAGGGTTAATATCTCTGAGCCGGAGAAAGTATATAATAGTATAATGTTAACATTTTGTTAACATCAATACATACCCAACAAACTATAAAAAAATATTTATTATTAAAAATATTAAATTATAAATAACTAACATATCATATGTATGTAATATAATGATATTTTTCATCTAATTAAAGAGTGAGAGAATTAAGCTGACTCCACACTCCTTTCCCTCAAGAAAATAAAATAACCATTAAAGTTTAAATTAAACTACTTTGTATCCCGTCGAAATTCAACGGGTATTACTAATCACTTTATAATATATTTTATAAATAAAATGTTAAACAATATACTTTCCTTTACAAAAATTTGACAATAATAAGTATTGATATATACTAAAATAATTTTAAAAACTTATTGGCCAAGGGACCACCTCAAAATTGGTTTTGTGTCTAATATATTGTGAAGTATCTTAACCTTATTGGCCAATAAAAAAAAACCTTATCGATTTTGTGTCTAGCTAATATATTGTCAAGTGTTTTAAATCAAAAAATATATTCTTTGTTACAAAAATTTGACAAATATATTTCAAATACTAATTGGTCAACGGGCCACCTCAGAATGCTCATTTTCAGTCAATAAAATTTGACAATCATAGTTATCTACACATACTAAAAGAAAATTTGAAAAAACTAATTGGTCAATGGGCCACCTCAAAATTAATTTTGTGTCTAACTAATTTATTGTCAAGCATTTTAAATTAATATATATTTACAAAAATTTGATAATTATATTTCAAAAACTTATTGGCTAACAGGCCATCTCGGAATGCTCGTTTTGGGTCAATAAAAATTTGGCAATCATAAAAAACCAGTCTTATAGGATTTGCCATAGAAATATATTATAAAAAAAAATATTTGGTTATCTTATACTCCACACGACTATGTGGAATTAAATTATTATTATTATTATTATTATTATTATTATTATTATTATTATTATTATTATTATTATTATTATTATTATTATTATTATTATTTGTTGGGAACCCTGTTTAGTTTAGTTTTGATGATGTTATTAGAAACCACACTTAGTTATAGGACTTAGTTATAGGTTTGATAGGAACAGACTGATCTCCATGTAAAGATCAAGGTTGGTAGTGCAACCTTGTACCTAGTTAGATCAATCTGTCAACCTGCTCGTGTAACCTGCATAGTCCAACCTGCATAGGCCAACCTGCGGATGCCAACCTGCATGCTGAGGAACCTGTATGCTGAGCAACCTGCATATTGGCGAACCTGCATGCTGAGGCCAACCTGCATGCTGAGGAACCTGCATGCTGAGCAACCTGCATGCTGAGGAACCTGCTTAGGCCAACCTCCTGAGTGCAACCTGCATGTTGTGCAACCTGCATGTTGTGGAACCTGCATGCTGAGGAACCTGCTTAGGCCAACCTTCTGAGGAACCTGCTAAAGCCAATATGCTTAGTCAAGCTGCTGTGAGTCAAGCTGCTATTAGTCAACATCTTCTCAAGATAAAGATTCTAATACAAAGATCAAGCTTGAAGACCACAGAAAACAAAGACAGCTTGAGGTACAAAAGGTCGACCTTCCCAGTCTGACCTAAGCTGTGCCTTGCCAACCTTGATGGTTCAAGCTGTATAGAAAACCTCAACGGCTAGAAGTCCAGTCAGCAGTACGGTTCTGACACCTCTGCAACTCCAACGGCTCTAATTCAAATTGGAGTCATATAAATATTTCAAGCCATCCCAGAATCGGAAGGTGGGAAAGAAGGGAAAATAGACGGGGAAGAGAGAAAAATAGAGAGAGGAAACCAGAGCTTCAAAGCTAAATCTATCCAGAAATCTTTACGCTTCAAAGCCAAACTCAACACTCGAATCCAAGCCATTTCCCAAGTGTTGAGACCTTCAAGATTTCTGAGTCTGGAACCTCACAGAACACTCTTCACAAGCTTACTACACATTCGTTCAAGTAAAGAAGAATCTGTTAGTCTAGCTGCAAGGTTGTATGTATGTTTGTATGAAAGCTTGTAAGGGTCACGACCCATAACTCGTGCTCGGCCTAAGTCTAAAGATTGACGAAGGTTGAGGCTGGTACTCAGCCAGTATAAATAAGAGAGAAGTAAGGAATTTCAGATACGACGGTATCTGACGTGGATGTAGGGACGTTTCCCGAACCACGCTAAATCGACTGTCTCGATCTCTCTCTCTCTATCTTTTATTTACAGTCGACCTTACAATGTTCAACTAACCTTCATTACATTGCACTTCATTGATATAATCAACCTGCACAAAGCAAGAATTTTCTAAGAGATAGCCAACCTGTCCACCAAACTTCCGCACACAGTTCGGTTTAGCAAGCTCACCAGTTTACTGACTGAGCTGGATAAACCGAGCTGCACTGATAAGCTGAGCTGACAACTCAGTAAGATCGACTTTGTTTTTAAAGTCAAAACTGTTGGCGAATTGGTGTATTCCCCCCCCATACACCAATATCTATTTATCGGGACCTACAAGTGGTATCAGAGCGGTGGTTCTTTTGACCATCGTATCTGTTTACTAAAAGTTCTTTTCAAAACTTTTGGTCAAATTGAACTGATCTAGGAAAATTCTTTTTGTAACCTTCATATCAACCTGTCATCATGGAAACTGCACTTGTTCGCAATTGCGAAGATTTTTCTATACAGGGATATGAAGATTGGAGCTTCAGGATTCGCATGTGCCTGCAAGCTCGTCACATTCGCATGTGGGATATCATCGAAAATGGATCCTCTCTTATCTACGGAGAAAAGGTTCAGATTGAAGGAGAATCTCCAGGCGAGGCCACGTTCAAACAAGTGGTCAAGAGTCCTCGTAAGTACACTGCCGAGGAAAGATTAGAAGCCAGCCTGGACAATTATGCGAAAGCGCTCATCTCAAGCACAGTCAAAGGAGTTCACCTTGCCAAGATCAGAAATCTGCAAACTGCAAAAGAAATGTGGGATACTCTAAAGTCTCTCAGCATAGGATCTGAAGAGTCGCAAGAGAACAAGCTCTCCATGGCCTGCAACAATTTCAATGAATTCAAGATGTTGACTGGAGAGACTGTGGAGCAGATGAGAGATCGCTTCATGAAGATCACTCTCGAGATCGCTGCTATCAAAAAGGACAAATTCACTCAGCGAGAGTTGAATCTCAAGGTCATTCGTGCCCTCCCAGCAAGCTGGCATGTGTATGTTGCCCTCCATCCCAACCGACCTGACTTCAATAAGCTTACAACCGAAGAGCTTTTTGACATTTTGATGGGGAATGAGTACGAGATCATTCGTATTCATGGATCAGCTCCAGCTTGCTCTAACAAAGGAAGTAAAGCTAAAAAGAAATGGTATCAAGAGGAAGAAAAAGATGCTGCATTTCGAGCTGATCTGGCCAAAGATGTTCCTCCCAACTTATCTAAAGAGTTCACTAGGAAGGACGAACTGCTGCAAGATCTCGCGATGATGACAAGAAAGCATGAGAGGTTGGAATCTCGAATGCTCAAGTATAAGCAGTTCTATCGCGAGAACAAGCACAGAGTCGGTCAGGTCACTACAAGTTAAACAGACCAGATCTGATCAAAGCCGACTGAAACAAGCTTATTGTCAAGCTAGAAACACCAGCACTAGTCACCCAAGCTGGCTGCTAAGATCGGTGGTACCAGTGTGATTCATATGAGCAGTCTCTCTTTCGAGATTTCTTCCAAAGCTGCTCATCAAGGTCAAAAGTATCAGAGAATCCAAGCTGCTGAGGAGCCATCTTATCATGCAGATTGCTATCAACCTGCTCCTCAACCTCTCAAGGGAGCTTGACCTCTCACTTAGCATCCGATCTCAACAAAATGCTAAGCCTATCTAAATTAAAGACTTTCAATTGCGAAGTAAATTCTGGAGTATTTCTATGGAAACTCTCTATTGATCAACAAGCAGATCACAATACAAGTGGTATTACAATGTAAGGTAAGAAGACACAGGTTACAGGAAGAGCTAAGAAGGCACAGGTTGCTCAACCTCCCCAACCTGTGATGCCAACTGCAGCTGCTCAACCTGTATCAGCTGCCCAACCTGCTACTGCCAAGCAGCTGTCTGCTCAAGAGAAAGCTTCAGCTGAATCCAACCTCATCCGGCTCATGGCAGAAGCTGGATACACTGCTGAAGACTGCGCGGATGAAGGCAAACAGAAGCTGTTTTTGGCTGAGCTGAAGAGACAAAGGGCAAAAGACAAAGCTCGCGTCGCAAGCTTCAGAGGCCTTGAAAGCTGCAAGGAACAAGTGGTACAAAAGGCAAACATGATCTTCCGGAGGAGCTCACTGTTGGGAACCCAAAGGATGGTGCATCGAATCGATGATCGTGGTGAACAAGATAATGGAAAGGCTGTCTCAAGATGCAGATCGAGAGCAACAGATCAGCTAAGCTTATTTCTAGAGTTGACCTGATCAGTCTGCTCAGTCAATCAAGCTGATCTCATAACCAAGCTAGCCTCCTAGTCAAGCTGATCAACCTTGACACATTTTAAGGGGGAATGATCACTGATTTGCCAGCCCAGCCGATATATCCGTAAAACACCAGATCAACAATTAAGGGGGAAATAGAGAATGCAATGATCTTTCCAAGCAAGTCAAGCTCAAGGAAAAGAACTCTTCTTTTCGCCAGAAAGCACAGACCCTTATTGATAATGTCGAAAAGGGGGAAAGATGTAGAACGAGCATGGAAAGATGTAGAAAAAGGGGGAAAGATGCAGGATAGATGCACTAGTGGTATCAAGATGCAGGAAGAGCATAAAGCACAGAAAGCAAGTTCATCTTGCTGAACTTTTAGTTCATTGATCTTATATTCTTATCTTTAGGAACTATTTGTAAAGTGTTGGTTTCGACATCATCAAAAAGGGGGAAATTGTTGGGAACCCTGTTTAGTTTAGTTTTGATGATGTTATTAGAAACCACACTTAGTTATAGGACTTAGTTATAGGTTTGATAGGAACAGACTGATCTCCATGTAAAGATCAAGGTTGGTAGTGCAACCTTGTACCTAGTTAGATCAATCTGTCAACCTGCTCGTGTAACCTGCATAGTCCAACCTGCATAGGCCAACCTGCGGATGCCAACCTGCATGCTGAGGAACCTGTATGCTGAGCAACCTGCATATTGGCGAACCTGCATGCTGAGGCCAACCTGCATGCTGAGGCCAACCTGCATGCTGAGGAACCTGCATGCTGAGCAACCTGCATGCTGAGGAACCTGCTTAGGCCAACCTCCTGAGTGCAACCTGCATGTTGTGCAACCTGCATGTTGTGGAACCTGCATGCTGAGGAACCTGCTTAGGCCAACCTTCTGAGGAACCTGCTGAAACCAATATGCTTAGTCAAGCTGCTGTGAGTCAAGCTGCTATTAGTCAACATCTTCTCAAGATAAAGATTCTAATACAAAGATCAAGCTTGAAGACCACAGAAAACAAAGACAGCTTGAGGTACAAAAGGTCGACCTTCCCAGTCTGACCTAAGCTGTGCCTTGCCAACCTTGATGGTTCAAGCTGTATAGAAAACCTCAACGGCTAGAAGTCCAGTCAGCAGTACGGTTCTGACACCTCTGCAACTCCAACGGCTCTAATTCAAATTGGAGTCATATAAATATTTCAAGCCATCCCAGAATCGGAAGGTGGGAAAGAAGGGAAAATAGACGGGGAAGAGAGAAAAATAGAGAGAGGAAACCAGAGCTTCAAAGCTAAATCTATCCAGAAATCTTTACGCTTCAAAGCCAAACTCAACACTCGAATCCAAGCCATTTCCCAAGTGTTGAGACCTTCAAGATTTCTGAGTCTGGAACCTCACAGAACACTCTTCACAAGCTTACTACACATTCGTTCAAGTAAAGAAGAATCTGTTAGTCTAGCTGCAAGGTTGTATGTATGTTTGTATGAAAGCTTGTAAGGGTCACGACCCATAACTCGTGCTCGGCCTAAGTCTAAAGATTGACGAAGGTTGAGGCTGGTACTCAGCCAGTATAAATAAGAGAGAAGTAAGGAATTTCAGATACGACGGTATCTGACGTGGATGTAGGGACGTTTCCCGAACCACGCTAAATCGACTGTCTCGATCTCTCTCTCTCTATCTTTTATTTACAGTCGACCTTACAATGTTCAACTAACCTTCATTACATTGCACTTCATTGATATAATCAACCTGCACAAAGCAAGAATTTTCTAAGAGATAGCCAACCTGTCCACCAAACTTCCGCACACAGTTCGGTTTAGCAAGCTCACCAGTTTACTGACTGAGCTGGATAAACCGAGCTGCACTGATAAGCTGAGCTGACAACTCAGTAAGATCGACTTTGTTTTTAAAGTCAAAACTGTTGGCGAATTGGTGTATTCCCCCCCCCCCCCCCCATACACCAATATCTATTTATCGGGACCTACATTATTATTATTATTATTATTATTATTATTATTATTATTATTATTGATCTTAAAAGAACAAATATATAGATCTTTAGATAAATATGAAATGGAGGATGTAGAGAGTGCCACATAAGCATGCCGATTGACGTGGTGCTCCAAATCTGCAACGGAACTAATTTAAAAAATATATACATAAAATATTAAACCCTACTAAAAAAAAGAAACTAAACCTACAAAAAAAAAAATTGGATTAGAAAGATATATCTATCTATATAGGTTCTCCACAAATTCAGTGTGAGATTGAAGAATTTAGAAATTTTAGAATACTAAATTTTGAACATTCCACATAGGCATGTGAATTAATGTAGAATATCAACTAATTTGCAAAATAAATAAGAATTTGGATTAGAAAGATGCATCTATTTATATAGGTTCTCCACCAACAAATTTTGATAAAAATTCGATGTGGGATTGAAGAATAGAAAAATAAGAGTAGTGTTACTTGGATTAGTAATATCCTAATAAATAAGATGTCCAAATATTTATTCAACTAATGTAATTTGGAGTGGAGTAGCGTATGCTATAGTATTATCTTTGTTAAATTATTATTTTGGTGGATAATTGTAATTTTATAAGCTATTGTTGGATATAGATGTATATATAACATATAAAACCAAATATAAGATTAACACAAGTAGATACCGATTAGAATTAGATGTATATGTAGATAGATTATAGGCAATATTAAAAATATGTTTAAATAATAATTAATATGTATAAATATATCAATTTTAGATAAATGGATAATGGGGGATGTAGGAGACACCACGTAGGCACGCTGATTGTTGTAGTGCTCCGAATTTGCAACATAATGGATATATGTATTGTAAGTCTTAAATATTAATTAGTGATGCAGTGTAGTGGTTTAAGACATAGCCTATCATGTGGTAGGTCAAAAGTTTGAATCTTCCCATTCTCATAATTAAATTTTTAAATTTGGGGTTCTATAATATAGATAAATTATTATAGTTATAATCATTAATATTAATTAATGTATATAAATAATAATTAATATGTATAAATATATAGATTTTAGATAAATAAGAATGGAGGCCGTAGGTAATGCCACGTAAGCATATGAATTAACTAGTTTGTATCCCGTTAAAATTTGACGGGTATCACTAATCACTTTATAATATATTTTATAAATAAAATGTTAAATAATATACTTTCCTTTATGAAAATTTGACAATAATAAGTATAGACAGAAATGCTCCCTACCCACAGTGGGCACACTTAATGTGCCAACCACTTATGTGGCAGTGCCACATCGTTAATCCTTTTCATTTGGGGTTTAATTTTTTTTGGTAGGGTTTAGTTTTTATGGCCTATACTTAAATTAATTTCTTTATTTAAAATATTAACACGTCATCCGTGGGCATGTTAAGTATGCCTACGGTGGACATTGGAGCGTTACTCTAAGTATTGATACATACTAAAATAATTTTAAAATCTTATTGGCCAACATACCATCTCAAAATTGATTTTGTGTCTAATATATTGTGAAATATCTTAACTTTATTGGTCAATGACCACCTCAAAATTGATTTTGTGTCTAGCTAATATATTGTTAAGTGTCTTAAATCAAAAAATATAATCTTTGTTACAAAAATTTGACAAATATATTTCAAATACTAATTGGTCAACGAGCCATCTCAAAATGCTCATTTTGTGTCAATAAAATTTGACAATCATAGTTATCTACACATACTAAAAAAATTAAAAAACCTTATTGGCCAATGAGTCACCTCAAAATTGATTTTGTGTCTAGCTAATATATTGTCAAGTGTCTTAAATTAAAAAATATATTTTTTATTACAAAAATTTGAAAATCATATTTCAAAAACTTATTAGTCAACGGGCCACCTTAGAATGCTCATTTTATATCAATAAAAATTTGACAATCATAGTTAACTACGCATACTAAAAGAAAATTTGAAAAAACTAATTGGTCAATGGGCCACCTCAAAATTAATTTTGTGTCTAACTAATTTATTGTCAAGCATTTTAAATATATATATATATATATATATATATCTATATATATATATATATATATATATATATATCTATATATATATATATATATATACAAAAATTTGACAATTATATTTTAAAAATTTATTGGCTAACGGGCCACCTCGAAATGCTCGTTTTGGGTCAATAAAAACTTGACAATCATAAAAAACCAGTCTTATAGGATTTGCTATGGAAATATATTATAAAAAGATCTTATTTGAGAATCTTATACTCCACACGACCATGTGGAATGAAATTATTATTATTATTATTATTATTATTATTATTATTATTATTATTATTATTATTATTATTATTATTATTATTATTATTATTATTATTATTATTATTATTATTATTATTATTATTATTATTATTATTATTATTATTATTATCGATTTTAAAAGAACAAATACATAGATCTTTAGATAAATATGGAATGGAGGATGTAGAGAGCGCCACGTAAGCATGCCGATCGACGTGGTGCTCCGAATCCGCAACGGAACTAATTTAAAAAATATATAACCAAAATACTAAACCCTACTAAAAAAAACTAAACCCTACAAAAAAAATATTAAACCCTACAAAAAAAATACTAAACCCTACTAAAAAAATATATACTAAACCCTACAAAATAAACTCAACACTAAGAATAATAAAGAAAAATAATAAAAAGACAACATAAATGTTTGAGTTCCCCCGTAAGCATACCAATTGACGTGGTGCTCCAAGTCCGAAACGGAACTAATTTAAAATATATACCCAAAATACTAAACCCTACCAAAAAAAAAAAGAAAAAAAAAAAAGAAACTCAACCCTAAGAAATAATAAAGAAAAAAATGAAAAACCAACATAAATGTTTGAGTTCCCGTTTTAACATCCATTTGTATTTCGTTGTCTGATTGATTGATTTTAAATTTGAATATATTGATATAATTTGAATGATATAAATATTAATTAATTTGCAAAATAAAAATGAATTTTGGATTCGAAAGATATGTGATCTATTTATATAGGTTCTCCACAAATTCAATGTGAGATTGTAGAATTTAGAAATGTTAGAATACTAAATTTAGAACATTCCACATAGGCATGTGAATTAATATGGAATATCAACTAATTTGCAAAATAAATAAGAATTTGGATTAGAAAGATGAATCTATTTATATAGGTTCTCCACCAACAAATTTTGATAAAAAAATCGATGTGGGATTGAAAAATAGAAAAATAAGAGTAGTGTTACTTGGATTAGTAATATCCTAATAATTAAATCGATTATTCTTTCATTAAAATAAAAATAAGATGTCTAATCGCTAATATTATAAAAATCACATATTTAATAAGATGTGAATTTTAGTAATATTTGGTTGTTTGCGTTGATCTTAATATTATCGTAATTCTATTGCTACATGAATAAATAAGATGTCCAAATATTTATTCAACTAATGTAATTTGGAGTGGAGTAGCGTATGCTATAGTATTAGCTTTGTTAAATTATTATGATGGTGGATAATTGTAATGTTTATAAGTTATTGTTGGATATAGATGTATATGTAACATATAAAACCAAATATAAGATTAACACAAGTAGATACCGAATAGAATTAGATGTATATGTAGATATATAGATTATAGGCAACACTAAAATATGTTTAAATAATAATTAATATGCATAAATGGATAATGGAGGATGTAGGAGACACCATGTAGGCACGTTGATTGTTGTAGTGCTCCGAATATGCAACATAATGGATATATGTATTGTAAACCTTAAATATTAATTAGTAATGCGGTGTAGTGGTTTAAGACATAGCCTATCATGTGGGAGGTCATAGGTTCGACTCCCTTTCTCATAATTAAATTTTTAAATTTGAGGTTTTATAATATAGATAAATTATTATAGTTATAATCATTAATATTAATGTATATAGATAATAATTAATATGTATAAATATATAGATTTTAGATAAAAATAAGAATGAAGGCAATTTGAGGTTCTATAATATAGATAAATTATTATAGTTATAATCATTAATATTAATGTATATAAATAATAATTAATATGTATAAATATATAGATTTTTGATAAATAAGAATGAAGGTCGTATGTGATGCCACGTAAATATATAAATTAATGTGGTGCTCCGAATTTACAACACAATTAATAAGAGATAGATGTGATGCTCCGAATCTGCAACGGAATTAATAAGAGATTTATATTCAATATATCTCTATGCTAGTGATATTTAAAACATGTAGCTTATTAGCCTCTATCTTTTTATTTACTATGATATTCATTAGTCACCCATAAAAATAATATAGAATTTTTTTTATTTAATTAAATAATAAAATCACCTTAATTCTTTAAGATTATCAAAACAAGTAAATCCCAATTTTAAAATAAAATTAGGTGCATAAATTGATTCTAGGTTTTTTTTTTTTTTTTATTTTTTTTTTTAAATGTCTATAATACTTTGTAAAACAACACTCTTTTATTCTTTTTATTATTTTCAAAAGTGAGCATTTTATTTTTTTTAGCTAAAAAATACATATATTATTATCAAAATTAAAACAGAGGCAACTCCGCAACTACATGAAACGTACAAACTGCAGGAGGGTTGAATGTGGTGTGAATTTTAGCCCTAAAGTCTCTGCCAATTTAATTTCAACACTATACAAATATGGAGATTTCCCGCGTTCCGAGGCATTTGCCGTCGATTAATCTCCGATTTGATCGAAGCTCGACGTTTCGGTCGTCAGCAGCGAGATGCAGTCTCTTTGAAGCGAAAGAATTTCCGGGACTTTCAACTGGCGATCAAATGTTCATTCTTGGAATGGGTTTCGTTGGAAAATTCTTCGCTGCCGATTTGAAGAACAAAGGATGGTAGATTCTTATTCTTAATCCTTTTAGTTTTTGATTAATTAGTTTGAATTCAGCTGACGCTCCCTGCTGATGTTGAAGGGTAGTGAGCGGGAGCTGTACAAGTGTTGGGAAGAAGACAAAACTCGAAGAATTGGGATACTCAGCTTATGTATTTGATGCAAATGACCCACAGTATATTTCCTTTTTATTGATCTGGTCTCTGATGATTATTTCTTTATTTGCGTATTTTTGGGATGCTCGTCTAATTCAATTAGGCTACAATATCATTTATTAGACGTTGGATCTTTTAAATTCAAAATATTTGATTTATACCTGATACAAGACTGTTTGGGAATATGAGGTTTCTCTTGATGTTTGGTGTCTTTTAACTGAAATCTTTGTCGAATTATATGCATCTCTTCCTTTCCAGTCTGATTTCTCTAACTTGATGTACATTATGCCGTTGTTTGTGCGAGCATTTCATTTTTTTTTACTTTATGATGTTTTATGCGTACTATACGTTTTTTCAGGAGTGAAGTTCTAGAGGTTGTGAAAAATCATACACATCTTGTTATATCTATTCCACCTCTTAAGGGTCTTGGTGATCCGGTACTCTACTTCTTTGGATGTTTATATAAAGCCCTTTTTGTGGGTGGTTCTTCTCTTTCTGTTGCTGTCGACGTTTCTTACTGGTGCTATTTGCAGATATTTTGCCATAATGGACTATTAGAAAGTGTGCTGAAGGATGGGAGACTCCGGTGGCTTGTGTACTTGTCATCAACTAGTATGTCTATCTAACCAATTTCATGTGTGTATAAGAATGTATAACAATATGGAATGTAAATATTTGGCATGATATGCTTTTACAGAAAGAAAATGCATGCTTCATGTTATGTTTGAATGCAGTATTATACTAGTAAAATGAGAACATGGAAGAAAAAACTGTATCTTTAGTATCAAAAAGAAAAGTTACAATGTGTGTATTGAAATGAATTTGAAGGAATGAATGATTACATTTAACAAATATCTGACATCATTGATATTATTCTAGTCTCTTTTGGAGGTGCCCCACGAAAACAATATAGAGAATCATTCCTTGATATTTTCTTCAAAATATTTACATGTAATTGGATCTTTTATCATTTGATTGCCAAAAGCATATTTATCGGCAGCATTTGTCTACTGTAACCTTCTTGCTTGATGTGCCTCTTTTCTATGTCTGAGACTCTGAATTAGTATGCATCATTAATTGCTTCCTTTGTTTGAAAGTAAATCTTGTGTATATTTTTGCATCTCAATGTTCTTTTATCTGATGTATAGGTGTATATGGAGACTCGGGTGGTGCATGGGTAGATGAAGAGTAAGCTTTTTTATGAAACTTATTTGCTTGGTGTGGAGCTGGAATCCTCATAAGAAGCACGTATCATCCCTTGGCAGTTATCCAGTGAAACCAGAAAGTGAACTTGCGACAGCAAGATTAGCTGCTGAGGATGAATGGCTACGTTTCGGTCAAAATCTTGGTATTGCAGCTCATGTTTTTCGTCTTGGAGGTATATATGGTCCAGGCAGAAGGTTAGAAAAATTAACAAATTTGGCGCTGTTATACTCCATTTGCAGTTTTTTTCCGTTTGATCATGAGAAGTACCTTGGAGCATTTACAAGGTAAAAAATGTAACATTTTTTCCATCTCTATGTTTAACAGTGCTGTCGATACCATACTTAAGCAGCAGCCTATGTCAAAGAGACAGAAAGGAAGATTGTTAAAAGACTACACATCTCGTGTGCATGTCGCTGATATATGTCAAGCACTGCATGCCAGTCTTCTAAATCCATCTGCTGGGTAGGTCAAATAATATCTGGTTCCTTAGTGAGTTTGTTATGAGATTATAGCATCTGGGTATTTATATGTTATTTTTCCTTTTAGTAACTTTGGACTCAAACCGGAAGCAAATGAGTCGAAGCTACATCTATTCTCTGTGTTTGACCTAATAATAATATAATATCTCATTATATTTTTTACTCTTCCTCAGGAAGATATATAATATAGTGGATGATGACCCTGCCCCACGAGAGGAGGTATTTGAGTTTGCTCGGAAGTTGGTAGGAGAAAAACTTCCAGGCTGTGGGAAGCAATACATCTACACTGAGAGAGCAGAATCACTTGTTTCGGAGAAACCTTTAAAAGCAGAAAAGCGAGTCTCGAATGCCCGTATGAAGAAAGAATTGGGAGTTGAGTTACTTTATCCCACATACAGGTCTGGATTGAGAGGCATCATGGAGCAAATGGCACAATTATCATGATATTTATATACTGGTAAGTTGAGTATTCAATTGAAAGCCGGTCATTACATATCTTGAAATTCATGCATGAGAAATCACGGACACGGGGTTTCTGATATCATATTGATTGATGGAATGATTGAATTGTCTCTACTATAGGCTTTTATTACGTATCATGCTGAACTTCAATCTGGGATTTGTATCCATTGATTTTTGACTTGTGATTGATTTGATTAGGTTGGTAGAAATTTCCTTGCTTTCATTTCCATTCCCCAAATATGCATAATTCCGCATTACATGGCTTTGATATTTCCTTGTTTTGCAATCGAGTTCAGTTAGATGGTCGCCCAACCAGTATCTAACTTATGAGATTACTTTCTTAGAAACTCAAAAGTGAAGTAGCTGACCCTAGCCTAATGTTCTTAGTAAAAGTTACGAAATAATGGGAAGCAAAGATTTATGTGGTGTCTTCTTTTTTGTTCATCTTCTACAACTGCATGATTCCATGGAGGCGTTCACTTTTCAGCCGAACGCCATCGTTGCATTACTATTACCACTTAAATTTTGACATTTTGGTACCTGATACATGTACACACAGGAGCGGCCACACGTGATGACTGATGAGTTTTGTGAATACGTCTTTCTATACGAAGATCTCAAGATGCTACCAACTTTGTATGTGGCCTCTCTTCCACTCCTTCCATTCCATCGTATGTGCTATTTTTAAAGGCCGCGGCAGTTGATAAAATGAGCTATTTTGTATTTATTGAATTGAAACTTTTCATGTAGGCATCAGTTAGCTATCACCTTAAGAATGGGATTAGGTACAAATATACCCTAGTGTATTTAGTAAAAATCGAACACCCCATTCTTTGTATGTTTTGGTATAGAAACAACCCCAACGTTTCACTTTAGTGCAGATTACCCACTTGACAAATAGATTTCTAACTTTCCGTCGTCGTTCTACTATGGACAATAATTTCCATCGCCGTTTCTTCTACAGACAATTTTTGTCGCCATTTCTACTATGGAAACAATTTTCGTGGCCGACCTACTATGGAAATAATTTCTATTACCATTCCCGTAGCAGAATCTCACATTTCTTGTAGACTGTAGTGTAATGATGCTACGAAACGTAAGTAATGCTCATAAAAGGGGTGCATGCGGAAGATGAGTAGCATATTATTTCTCACATACTTGATAATAAAAATTTAAACGAAAGCATGAGATAATAGATTCAAGCTCTGAAAGCAAAATAAAGGGCGCCATCTTAAAATTGATAAGCAAGTTAAGGTAGATTTTTTTTACTTCTCCGGAAGAAATAAATTAAAATACCAGTTAAAAAAAAAGAATAATCAGAGAGGTTTTTTATATATAGGGCCAAATGCGATTAAGATTCTCTATTGCAATTTCGTATTGTATCTACACTTAATTTGCCATAAGAGCAAAATAATTAAGTTCAAATTAATAAGAAATCAAAAACTACAAACAGAAGAATAAAAAACAGAATCTTGTTCATATTGTCATCTTCAACCACGCCACCCTCACCAGCTGATCCATATCCAGAAAACTCACGGAACCGCACCCTTGGAACAAATCCACTGCTTCTCCGACCATGCGCCGTCGCTGGCCGACGGGGAACTACTCTCTGGTGCGGACCGTTGAGACGAATGAGCTCCTCATCATCTCGGATCAAGGCCTTACAGACGGGGCATTCGTGGGATTGGGAGTGGAATCGGAGCCATTCGTAGAGGCAGGCCCAGCAGTGGAGATGGCCGCAGAGAGTAATAACCGGATCTTTAGCTAGACCGAAGCAAATATTGCAGTCGAAACCGGCGGTTTCTCCGCTGTCCTCCGCCGTCAGCTCGTCGCCCCTCTCCATATATACCTACTGATTGATACCTTAATTATTCAGTAATTCTTATATTATGTATGGCTCTGCGTAGATGTAGGGAAATCGGCAATGGAGATGAATGGGAAAATATAAGTGATCGGAAGAGCGAAAATGTTGAATGAATATTATATCGACTTTGAATTTGTAGATGTGAATTCCTTTAATTTATTATTATATTATATATCTTCAGCAGTCTTTGTTTGATTATTTGGTTCCCACTACTAACATTTTATTTGCCTACTTGCTCCATTTCAAATCCTTAGCTTCTTTCTCTACTTAAAAAAGCCTGAGCCACAATTACATTTACTATCACAATATTCACCGCTTTTAATTATTAATACACATATTTACCTCAACTAGTGTTTTTGTGTGTTGAAGTAACCGTCTAATACTCCCTCCGTCCCGCGGCAATTGTCCGGTAGGGAAATGGCACAATAGCCAATACAATGTAGGATATGTGGTTGTAATTAATTTTGAGGAGAGAGAGTTAATTGTAGCCACTCATTTTTTGTCATTTTAGGAAACTAGACAATTAAATGGGACGTCCGAATAAGGAAACAGAGACAATTGCCGCGAGATGGAGGGAGTACATGAGAATAAGTACGACTCTCTAGGGTGTTTGACATGATGTAATTGAATAATATAGTTGATTATCGTGTTTGAGATGTATAAAAAAATGAAATTATTATTTTTCATTTATTTTATATGATAAAATTATAATTTTATGTTTCAATTTTTTTTATATTGAATCTATATTCTATATGGGAGAAAATGTATAGAGAGAAGAAGTAATGAGAGAAAAGAAATTAGATAGATAAAATAATAAGAGAGGAAAAAATTTAGATAGAGAATGTAATGATAAACAATTTCGAAAGAGAAATGGACGAAAGAAAAAATATGTTGAAAATAAAGTGATAAAAGAAAAAAATAGAAAGAAAAAAAAATATTTATAGAGAGAAATGCTGTGAGATAAAAAAAAATATAGAGAGAAAAATTTATGAGAGGGAAAACTTTTGGAGAAAGAAAATCATGATATAGATATTTTTAAATAGATAAAGTCATCAGAGAGAAAATTTTAAGATATCTAAAAGTTTTAGTGATAGAAATTAATGAGAGAGAATTTTTTAAAAAAATCATGAAAGAAAAAAAAAATTAGAAAGAGAAATCTATGAAAATTTTAGAGAGAGAAAATTTTTAGAAAGAAAAATAATTAGAGACATTTTTTAAAGAGAAAATGATAAAGAAAAAATGACGAGAAATGAATTTTTTTGAGAGAAAAAGAGATGAGAGATAAAATTTCTAAATAGAGAAAATTATGAAAAATTAAATTTTTAGAGAGAGAATTTATATAGACGTGGATATTTTTAGAAAATAATAAGAGTTAATTGCCAAACCTTTAGTCAAATGTTTTTTGCACATGACTTTTAACATTTGACCAAAAAATACGATCTTTTAATTATTTCTGATTATTTCCCTTATAAACACAAATTTATGTATATAATTTTATAAATACGAAGTTACGTACAAATCCATAATTTATTGAAAATAATTATTTGTATTTTCTTAAATACTTTAGTGTGATATATTCACAACCATATTTTTCTATATGCGCACTAGGGGGATATGTTTGAAAGCGTGTAATTGAATATTAATTATATGGGTCAGTTTTTATGTTGTATTCTCAAAGCTATACTCCCGAGTGGAATTATGTCACGTGCTAAAATACTTGCCCTTTTAATTAAAGTATCAAGAATTCGAGTCACCACATAAAGAAAATAAAATAATATTAGTATTAATCTTCTTTTAAAAGAGTTTGAAAAAGTCGAATCATGTAATAGTAGTAGAAAATAGTGAATAAAAATGATGATATAAAAAACTTATTTATATATTTATATGTATGTCATACACCTCCTATTTCGACTGACGGGTGTTAAAGAAGATATGATGATATTTCGAGCTCTGGTTGGTGAAAAAGAATCATATTATTTTTCTTTTACACCAAATACATAAATTTAATAATTTTAAATCAAATTATTTTCCAGGAGCAGAATACTTGCTAACCAAACATTATTTCTTAGATACATTTTGATACCAAAATAGATGGTTTAGGATTGTATTTCTTCGTCCCACTTCAATAGTCTCATAGATTGAATATATATAAATTATAAAATAATAAAATAAGACTACTAAAGTAGAACGGTGAGAGTATTCTTTTATAACTAAAAATGATAAATTTACGCTAAGATTTGGAAATTCAGAAAAAAATAATAATAAATATATATATATATATAGAGAGAGAGAATATAATTTCTAATCTTTGTTATACGCGTATTAGTTAGTAATTTTCCTAGTCGGCAGTTTTCCGTAGTGCATAAGAAAAGACAAATATAAAACAATTTAAAATGGCTCCTTAGAAAACACGCTCATCAGTCATCGATGCCCCCACCACTTTGTTTTAAGGAAATATAGAACACGAGTAATGCTCCAATATCTACCGTGGACATGTTTAATGTGCTCATAAATAACGTGATATTAGCATAAATAAAGAAATTAATATAATATATACCAAAATTAATTAAATTCTACTATAAAAAACTAAACTCTACTTAAAATAAATAAATCTTAATGGGAAAGATTGCTGACGTGGCATTGCTACATAATCAGTGGGCACATTAAGTGTGCTCACGGTGGGCATAAGAACGTTTCTGTATAGAACAATATAATTAACTAAATTCTATCTAGTTAAGTCATTATTAATATGGAATTATTAGTTATTAATACGAGTACTTGCATTTGTGTGGTAGCACAACAGTTTGATTCTAATCCTAATCACATAATTCACGTAGCAACAAAGATATAGGACTATAGGAGTATGATTTGGGCTTTTGGAAGAGAGAGGTTGCAAATTTTTAAAATAAAAATAGTATTAAAATTATATTAAGAATTATTCAGAAGTTAAGTAAATTCCGTGAATCTACTTCCATAAATTGGAAAAAAAAAAAAAAAAAAAACCTTCCATAAATTGAATGATAGATAATTATAACTTTATAAGTCGATTTTACACATAAACACTTCCATACCTACGGTGAGCACACTTAATATGTCACCGCTTATGTGACAGTGGCACGTCGTTAAATCTTTTTATTTGGAGTTTAGTTTTTTTATTTTTTATTTTTAAGGTTTAATTTTTATGGTATATATTTAAATTAATTTCTTTATTTAAAACATTGTCACGTCATCCGTAGACATATTAAGTAAGACCACGATGGACATTGAAGCGTTGCTTCGATTTTGCATTCTTAAGAAGATATGTTTCGTTATTTATGCTTTATTTTTGTGTGTTATTTTCCCGAATGACTTTTATTTTGAACCATTTTTGGAATAACTTTAAATACACGATTGAGACATACAAGTTACTGATTTTATGTTTAGTTCGATACCAAACCGAAATGTATGTCCGACCATATAATTATTCTATGTTTTTCCGGTAGTAATTATGATGGGTGAGGCTAATATTGTAACTTAAACATGAAATGGGGATTTGAAATCACTAATTCCTCTCTCGTGAAAGTTTCCTTTTTGAGGCATTCCTTAAATATAAGATGTATTTATTAATAATATGAAAATTATTTTTACACTACCTTATGTTGAAATTACATTTTATTTACAAAATAACCAATTTGGACCCACCACTTTTTTTGGGCATTTTGCTTCCTATACTGCGCGGATGGAAAAACCCTAAAATAATAGGCTGAGGTTTCAGTTAGTGATAATTACTCTTACCATCCCAAATTTAAATTTTGAATACAAAACCGTGTTTACATTTTTTATTATTCATTTCGAAATCCTCTCACTCTCTTCTCTCTCTCTTCCTCAAATCCTCTCTTCTCCCACTCCAATGTCAGAGACCTTCTGCCTCCTTCCGCCGTTGCTACGCCTCCAGCCGCCATCACGACCTCTTCCTCGTCCTGCTCTCCAAGCAATTCCTGAGTCATCTCTGCGGTTTTCTCCTCCGGCAGCCGCCTCGATCTGCTTCGATATGTTCCGATCTGTTCTACTCCGCTCCTTATAGCATCTTCAGCCAAGAGCCCCTTTTAGGGGCTCTCGGCCACTTTCCGGTGGGAAGGGGTTCTCCCCCGATATCATCTCTAGCCGAGAGCCCCTCCCCCCGGGCTCTCTCTATTTTAATATATTATTTTTAATTCGTTATTTATTCGATTTTTGATATATTTTTTTAATTCATTTTTCGTTTCGTTTTTCGTTATATTTTATTTATTTAATTAATTTTATTTTCAATTAAAAAGTAACAAAATTTTTGAATTTTTTTTATTAAATTGAAACGAAATACAACAATTAAAATTTAAAAAAAATTACAATTAAACTAGCTACTTTTCGATCATGCTCCACAATTTAGTCATGAGGAGCTGATGCTACTCCAACTCCTCCGGTGTCATATGTGTGGTATCAGTGGCTGCCAACGTTCAATATATATATATATATATATATATATATATATATATATATTTTTTTTCGCTCAGAAAATCAATTTTTTTTTTTTTAAAAAGTATTGGCTGGTTGACGTCATTATGACGTCAGCACAACAAGGGGAAGGGAGCGCGAGCCGGGCTCTCGTTTGCGAGTTGGGCTCGCCGGAGAAGGGGCTCGCGAGCGCGCTTGAGCCCCTCGATTCCGACCCGCTGGAGATGCTCCCATTGTTCTTGATGATCCATCTGCTGCTCGCCGAAATCTCAAAGAGGACAAGCCGTCGCGGCATTCTGACGGTGGAGATAAGGAGGAAATTGTCACGGCAACTCTCAATGGCGGCGCTGCCGGATCTGAACAAGTTCCATCAGTGCAGATTTCTACGTATTTTGTGAATTATACAATTTTCTGCTAAATCTCTAATTTTGCAGTTGGGACTTTGGGACTATTCGGTGCCGATAGTCCCATAGTCTCATTTATGATTTAAGATTTTGCATCTGGTTTAGTTGCTATAGTTGGTTTAGGCTGGTTCCTCTTGTTTAGAATCATGTTATTTTGTTTGAAATGAAAATAATGCTTCGAATGTTGATTTTATGAACTGGAATGAATTGCTGAAGTTGGGACTATGAGACTATTCGGTGCCGATAGTCCCATTAGTCATATTTTTGATTTTGTGATTTTGCCTCTGTATTGGTTGCTAGGTTGGGACTATGGGACTATAAAGTACTAATAGTCTTATAGTCCCAATTTTTTGGTTTAGAAGGGTTATTCCTCTTGTTTAGAATCATAATATATTTTTTTTGAAATGAAAGTAATGCTTTTAATGTTGATTTTATGAACTGAAATAAACTGTTAAAATTGGGACTATGGGACTATTCGGTGCCGATAGCCCGATTAGTCATATTTCTAATTTTGTGATTTTGCCTCTGGATTGGTTGCTACAGTTAGAACTATGGGACTATTAGTACTTAATAGTCCCATAGTCCCAACTTTTTGATTTAAGATGGTTGTTCATCTTGCTTAGAATCATAGTATATTTTTTTTG